>VYZV01023826.1:96315-185122 GCA_013401275.1 Pandion haliaetus
GCTGCCGTCCATCCGCAGGGGGGCGCTAGCGCGGCGGGGACGGCCCATGGTGTTTGCGGGCGGGGGGGCGGAATAAATCATTCCCCGCTGTGCGGAGGGCGCCGGCCGCNGGGTCTGGGCGTCTGTTGGGGCCTTGGGGCTGGGTTTCCCCTCCACTCCACCACGGCCCCGCCGCCCTCACAACCTAGCCCGCAGACAGGTGCTGCTGAGGGTCCTTTGCCCAGGCCAGGGGTGAGGGGAGCCCGGTGTCACCCTGGGCCAGGGCCAGCCCTCATGGGGTCTGAGCAGCTGCCCTGTGTCACACCCCCACCCCGCCCCCCCAAGCAGCCCCCAGTTCCCTCAGAGCAGCAAAATGGGGCACCTGGCCCCACCATTGGCCCAGACCCCTCCTCAGTGCACAATGACCAGCCTGGGCACATGCCACCAGCCCTGGCTGCTGCCTCACGTTGAGGCACCCGTTGAGGTCAGGCTGGAAGCTTCCTTGAGCGCACTGGGGCTTTCTGGAGTGGGGCCTGGTGACAGGGAAGGGCTCAAATCTGGAAGCTCCCTCTTGCAATGTGCTGCTGGAGCTAAGGGATAAGCTGAGAACAACCGGTGTCCCTTCTCAGGCCCTCCCACCTGCCTTCAGAGGGTCCCAAACTCTGGTGAAGCAAACCTTGAATGCCCCAACCTGGAGGATTACAGATTTTCCTGTTTTTCACAGCACCGCAGAGCAAGAAAACCAGCAGCTACCAGAGAATTGACTCAGCCAAACCCTAAGGGAGCTTCCCATCTCACACCCGATAAATCCACCTGAGACTAGATTTAAGGAGGAAATGCAGAAAACTGTTGGGTTTTTCCCCCCACTGCTTTTCCCCTCTCTCCCGCAAATGTTCCTTTGCTGATAACGGCTCTGGGCCCTCTCTGGACACCATCTCTCCACTGAGAGCGGCTTGGGAGCAACATGCACTCTGATGAAATACACTTCAATGATTGCTGAATTCTTTTATTGTCCCCGCTCAAAGAGCCAGATCTGGGCGCTGCTGAAGGCAGCGGGAGTTTGGCAGGAGGAGCCCAACAGGAACAGACTGAGAGTCACTTAGCAGTAGCCTGTGCTGATGCCAAAGGGAGATCCTTGCTGCTCCTTTCCTGCGCGAAGGAACGAGGACAGAGGTGGACTGCACAGGACCCACAGCTGCATGGGTCACAGCGATGTCACTTGCCTCAGATTCCTGGGGCAGTCTCTTTGTCTGGCGTTACTTGGTTCTCCTTGTCATTGTGGCGGAAATCAAAACCCAAACTTCCTTTTCCCCCCTCCATTCTGCAGCTGGGGCTCTTGCACCAAAGCTGAGCCTGAGCAAGTGTCACTGACTCCAAGGAAAACTTATTTCAGGGGTTGGAGTGTTTCCAGCTGTGTCCCACCCCTATCCCCGCATCCTCCCTCTCTCCCAGAAGGCGACAACCTTCCCCTGCTGCTGCCATCCCTTGCGGCACTGCTGGCTTCTGCCTGCCGCGCTGCCTGACTCCTGCACTTCATTAGCACCAATTTGCTCTCATCACACTAAGTGGCAATGACTCGGGAGAAGAGTAAGGAGAACGGAGCAGCTGGGAGGACTCCTAGGGCACCTCTGCCCAGACCTGCCTCACACCAGGCAGCTGGTCTGGTCCTGGGCTGTGCTGGCAGCATGAGCACTTAGCAGCTCGTGATGGCAATGGTCTCCATTGGGACAATAGTCTCCACTGGGACAGTAAGAAGCAGACAACCCTGGTCCAGAAAAAGGCCTAGAAAGGGAGGAAACAGGATAAATGGGGGAAGCGACTTTGCCAGCAGATGTGGTGGCAGAACCAGGGGTTGAGCCCGGTTTGCCTGGCTCTGGGGTAGAGCAGAGCAGGGCACTAGGTCTCCCTTTACAAAAGTCTCCAGAAAAGCAAGTGAAAAATCAAACCTCTGAAGCAAGGAAATGCTTTTAACAACAAACCCACATTTTAAAGTCACCTGAAACTATTTCTGTGTCAACGAGAGGGGTCTGATGCAGCTGGCTAAGCCCAAGGCTGCCTCTGGTGGGCCTGGTAGCAGCTTACCTGAAAAGGACAAAAATTAAAATAGGGCAAACATGGAGGGATGGATCCAAGCACACCTGCAGCCACCCCAGTTTCTTTGTGTCCCTTCACCCACCCTCAGACCAGACAAACTCATCTGCTTCAGCGCTGGAAAAGCTGAAAATGCCATGCCATGAAAAACCAGACAAAGCTTGAGAAGTACAAGAGAGGCAAGCCCATGGGGCTGGCGTCGCCACTCTGCTGCATGTTTGGGTAGTTCTGCTGGTCTCCTCCAGCCTCTGCCAGTCTCAGCTGAACCCCCATCTCAGGAGGGACTGTCATCACCTGAGTGAAGGACCGAGGACTTATGCTTTCATTTCCAGTGCCTTCCCCTCTGCCTGCTGACCTGCACTGCTCTGAAAGCTGCTGGGCTGCTGGGGAATGGGCTGGGAAGGTCAGTGCAGGTGGCTGGTGATGCCTCGCAACCCCGTAGAGGTTGATTGGAGCTGCTTGCTGGAATGAGTCACCGAAACCCTTCACAAGGGAAGGAAAATGCACCCAGCAACGCAGAGGCAAGTGCTTTGTCTCATCTCATCTCCTTATTTGCAGCATTGAGAGGAAGATTTAATTTGCTGGGCTTGGAGAAGCAGCTCACCCTGCAGTGTGCTGGCTGCATACCAATGACCAGGGGCTGTCCCCAGGCCTCAGCACTGATCCTCCAGCAGCTCCCAGGGACACGTACAGGGAAGCCTGTCCCCACCAAGGCTAGGCCACGTGGCACAGGGATACGCACAGAGCTAGGAGCTCTGGCCGGACCGTGTCACTCCAACCCAGCAGGACCGTGAGGCTCTGCAGACACGTTGCAGCTCCTAACCGCATCTCTCAGGCTCTCGATGGCCTCTGATGCACAGTTTTCTGAGCCTGCGGGTTTCTAGAGCAGGGCAGTTTTTGCTATGGCATGGTTCAAAGCTGTCAGGTGCTGTGGGACCACAGCGGTCACAATCCCCACAGGTTTTGGAGCCCAGAAGGTTTTGTGGTTTTTTTTATTGTGTGCTGCTGAAGTCTGGGGGATCGCAGGGTTGCAGCATTGCAGGGTGGCATTTGCAGGGATGTGCAGCGCAGGGCAGGCTCTGCCCTGGCAGTTGTGTGGTTGACACTGCATCCCCTTTGCCTGTGTGCTTGTTAGTTTCTGGAATCAAATGAGGTTTCAGAAAAAAAAAAAAAGAGGCAGAAAAAAGTTGGGGTTTGTTCTTCCTGTGTTGTCCACTGCTGACTCTCCTGTTAGCACTGTGTCTTCCCAGCTAGAGAAGACCCAAATTTCTGCTGGAGAAGCCTCTTTGTGACAAACCTCTTTGGACTCTTTTCCTACAATGAAAACAAAAGTCAAACAAACACCTTGCAGTTACTAAGTTGCCCCAGCTTTGAGCATCCCAGCCGGCTTGGCTGTGGACCAAAGGATTTGTTTTGCAGATGAAAACCCTGATCTCTGGTCCACACTCAGCTCCAGCTCCATCCAGGAGCAGATGCCATGAAGTTAGTTCAGCTCAGGATCAGAAACCTCTCTGCTGTGGGAGGCAGTGGGCTCATCCCAGTTTGCTCAGAGCTGCAGCTCTCAAAACCTTCCAGAATATCAGGGCAGGGCCTGAACCAGTAACACCCATTGCACAACCCTACACCCAGGCCCCCATTCTCTGTGAAAGAGGTTGAGATCCCTCTGCCCCTTCAAGGAGAGGGGGAAACTGAGGCAACCCAGGGGCTAGACCCCTCTTGAAGGCATGGAGAGAAGCCAGCTTTGTTCAGGGCCATTTCCCACCTGGTGCCCACCAGTGAAAGAGCCTGTCCCACCTCTGCACTGAAGAAACCTGTCCTGAGGTGGCCGACCACATCCAGGTACCCCCCCTCTCCATCTCTTCCTCCACCTCCCTTTGAGCCCCTAAATGCTCCTCAGTCCCCTTGCACCACTGCGAGCCAATTTGACAGGGAGAAAAAGAGAAAAGCTCGTGGGTTTTTTTTCCCCCTAACCTTGCTTACGGCCAGCATGCTGGCTCTGAAAGCCCCTGGCCGTCTTTTGTGATTTCAACAAATCACCAGCACTTAAGCAAAGTGGGCAGAAAATTACAGGTTGTATTGCAAGTGAATGGAGAGGGAGAGCACGCTGGGGCTGAGAAAACAGAGGTTTGCGGGTATAATAGAGAAACCAGTGTCTGGCAGGCTGCGGAAGCCTGCAAAGCCATCAGGTATTAGTTAAATGCTTCTCGGAGTTCACGCTGGGAGGCATAATCGCAGCTTCTGAACAGCAGCCATTTGATTGTCTCTATTATGTCTCTTTAGAAATGATTTGGGAGATATTTTGCTTTGAGCTGTCAAGGTTAAGTCAAGGAAAATGCGCTCCCTCTGACATAAGTCTCCAGGGATGCAGAAACTCTCAGCAGAAATCCTCTGGGGGAAGCAGGTGGGATGTCTCTGCTTTCAGAGGTCTTTCCTCTTGCTTTTGCCCCCAGGGTTCGTCCTTGCCTGTGCTCCCTGTGTTTTTTCCACAGCCAGGTCAGCTACCTTAGGGATGAAATACTGTTAGGGTTGTATGCCCGGTGTCCCGGGCCCAGACCCGGCTCTGTACAATCACCCACCCCATCCCACTGCATCTGGCATTCCCTTCTTGTCACTTCTGCACTTGTTGGCTGGTTTCAGCCAAGCCTGGCTGAGCTGTGGAGGTCTCAGAGGTGCAGGTGTTGTGACATGAGCTGGGGAGAGATGGAGAGAGAAGAGAAAGACCTCCATTGTGGGAGAGCTGAATCCCTTACTGGCCATCGGAGCATTCCCGCTGGCCACAGGGGACCCTGGTCCTTCTCTTCTACTGTTGGTCCTGGTACTGCCAGGGTCTCCTGTGCCCTAGGAGGAGCAGGGAGCAGGACAAGCCAGGGAATAAATCCTGTTCTTTGGGCATTTGCTGGGGAGATAATGCAGAGGCCGGGGTGGAAGTGCCCTGAAGCGTGACCCCATCTCCACAGACTGTGGCCAGGCCCAGAGATCCTGGAGGGACGTGACTGAAGAACAGCATTCAGCCTAAGATGAGTTGTTTGGAGCTTGGGACTTGGAAAACAGGGATTTTGAAGCACAGAGAAAAACCCTCACCTTACGCTGACCTGGGTGGGAGTTGGAGCTGTGCTGCCGGCTGTCCCCAGTCCCTGGCTCCCAACGCCTGCGGGGGCATGGGGACAGCCATTGCTAGCCTGCCTGGGAAAGCAGCGCCCGGGGGATGTGGAACAGGAAAAAGATCTTCTGTTGGGGAGTTGATGGCCGCCGTAAATAGATCTGACCAGCGTCACTATTGATTTCTGTTGTGCGGAGCTGTAATTAGATTGAACTGGGGATGAGGGGTATTGGGCTGTGTCAGCAGAAAAAGAAATTAATAAATAAACAAGTACAGGAAATGTGGGATGCGTCTGCCACCGGCGTTGCAGGCCAAAAATAACAGGGTATCAAGGGGTGTGGAGCAGGGTGTCACCTCTGTCTAAGCGATATTTGGCACTGGTTTAAATGCTGGATCACAGTTTTACCAGCAAGACCCTGATGGTTAGCGTTTGCCTTGGAGCTTTGAGTTATTAATGGGTGACTGGTTTGTAATAATTACTCCTAAAAATTGAATGGAGGGGTGGGAATGTAAGGTTGAAAAGCTGAAACACTGGATCTCAGGCTGGTTGTCCAGCACCACTGGTGGGAATAGGTGCCAGCAAGCAGGAGAGCAAGAGGATAACCTGGATCCCAGTGGCTTTGCTACAGTTACAGCTGGGTCAGCACATCACCCTGCATGTCCCATGGAGGTATGGATGTATTTACACATACCTACACACATTTGTATGTACCTGGTGTATATATGGTAGAGATGTAGTATAAGTAAGTCCCATCCATGCAGAGCAAAGGCCGTACTCACAGGGTGTGTGCGAGGTGCCCACCATCAACATGAGGTCCCATCCACGCCACTGGCACGGGGCCGGAGCCGAGCATGCCGGGGCGATGCCGGGAGGGTGCGTGGTGGGCGGGCGAGGGGTCCGGCAGGGTGAAGACGCACTGCTCTGAGTGTGCACGTATGGTGTGGGGGGAACTTTTTCTGTTTGTTGTTTGGTTTGGGGGGGTCTATTTTTTTTTTTTAATTCATGTCTGGAAAAAAGTCAAATTTTCTATAAAGGCTTTTTTTGTTTGTTCTTTTTGCAAGCATCTGATGGTCATAGGGTAGGTTTCCACTAAACCATTCTCTGCTGGCTGTTTGAGTGAGGTACCCCTGGGACAGGGTCCCCCAGCACCACCAGGGCTCAGACTGTCCCATGTCCCTAAGAATGGTGGTTTGCAGCCAAACCTGCTGGGGAGGGGGGAGAAGGGGAGTGGAAGGCTCTCCACTAACCATCTTTATCAGGGATGGCTGATTTTGAGTGAGTGTAGTTGGTTGTACCAAGCTTGGGGCCTCCCGTCCCCTGCCCCAGCAGGAGCAGAACAGATGGCTCCCACCACCAGCATGGGGACAGGACAAGGACCAAGCCCAGCAACCAGGGAAACAAGGCTAAATTTGTTGGACAAATTAGCTGCTCCACTGAGCTCTAGATTTCCCCAGCTTTGGGTGGAAGGGGTGGATATCATCCTTCTCTGTTAGTTCAAGGTGATGTAAAGAGGACTTGTAGTGCAGACCAGCTGAAGAAAAAACAGAGGAAGACCTTGCTTGTTCTGTAGTGAGGAGGAAGTGACTTCAGACATCCTCCTGTTACTCCTAGGCTACACAGCTGCCTGCCCTTTTACTCAGTCTGGCTGTGGAGGTGCATTTCTATAGCAGGCAGGTAGTTAGCCTGAGGGGAATACCTGTCCTGTGGACCCAAGATGCCATCCCATTGCTGCGGCAGTGGCTTTCAGCCTTGGCCTCTGGCGCCTTCAAGGTCTGTGCACCAGGTCAAAGAGATTCCTGGAAGTGCCTGAGAGAAGCAAGTTGGAATCTGTCTTCCAGCAACATGCTGACAATGAATGTCTTGAAGGACCTGTGCCCTCCTTGCAAAATCCTTTGGCAGATCCAAACCAAGAAACACCAAAAGCTGAAAACTGCTGCTGTTTGGGGCAAGAGTGGGGCTTTCCTCGAAAAGTCTTTAGCCCACAGTTTCCTCTTTTATGAGCTTTCCAGGAGGAAACAGTGTGTCCTCAGCCTTGGAGGGCCAGATCCATGCCCTGCCTTGCCCATGGGTATCTCATGCTCCTGCAGTGCTGCACATGTCTGGCCAAGTCCTGAGCCAGCGAAGTCCCGGAGCACCCTCAACAGCTTCCAGGTCATCCCTGCTTTGTGTAGGCACTGGACCAGCAACCTCCACCAACGTCAGTTATTCTATAATTTTCTAGAGAAGTATCATAGTGAAGGGCTCCTTTTCTCACCCCTTCCACCAACAGCATGTTCAATATTCCTGCAATTAAAATTCATATATTTACCAAAAGGTGCATACTTGCCTCCTTCCCTCCCTTGCACACAGCATGGTGGTGTCAGAGGGGGATTTCCTAGCTCTCAGCAGCCCATCCCTGTGTGACAGCACCTCTGTCCTCATCTATCACTCAAGCCAAATCTGTAGGGGAGGCTTTTAATTTGGTGCTGGCTCAATCTGACACACATGCCAAAGTTTCTGCTAGCAAAGACACGCAGGGGAGACTGAATTTCCTGGAGCTTCCAGTGGCTCAGGCTGTTCTCCAGCCTCCAGAGGCAGGAAAACCCCTTCCCAGAGCAGGTGGAACCACAAACGGTCCTTCCAGGCTGTCTGCCATGGGACGTGGTGGTTGCAGACCAGCCTTTTCACAATGTCCCTGTCCCTGGCTCTTCCCTGTGTGTTGGAAGTGGCAGCTGGATGTGATGGCCAAGAGACACCAATTCCCCGAGTCCTCTAGCGAGATCCACAGAGGTGATGAGGAGGAGAGGGAGGCCATGCCAGAGTGCAGCAAGGGAGGGAGGCTGATGGATGACCCCCAAAATTTAGGGATGGAGCAGGTCCCTGTAGCCAGGCTTTGGAAGCAGACTCAGCCCAGGAGTTTCCTCGGTCTCTAGTCCCAGGGTCAGCTGGAGATACTGAAACCTGGGCTTTTCCTGGGCATCTGAAGAGGTGATGGGCTTCACCCAGGCTTTTCGTGTACTGATGTCGTAAAAGGCTGTCACCGCATCTCAGCAGATGCTCAGGAGGCACAGGGAGGAAGAGGAGGGAGGTAGCTTAGGGAGTGGTGGGCAACAAGCCACCAGGTTTACTGGAGGGAAGGGCCTGGTTTTTGGGAGGCAACTAGGCAACCTGCAAGTGGGCCAGGCTGGTGTGCACCAATTAATGGCCCTATTTTCTCTTTTGAACATCTAGCTTGCAAACGCAAAGAGCAAGAGCAGCAGAAAGACAGGAGCCTGCAGCCCAAGAAGCAGCGGCTGGTCTTCACGGACCTCCAGCGCCGCACCCTGATTGCCATCTTCAAGGAGAACAAGCGCCCATCCAAGGAGATGCAGATGACCATCTCGCAGCAGCTGGGCTTGGAGCTCAACACTGTCAGCAACTTCTTCATGAATGCCCGCCGGCGGTGTATGAACCGCTGGCAGGAGGAGCCAGGCACCAACCCCGGAGTCCCCTCTTCTTCTACAAGCACTTTCTCCAAAGCATGATGTCCCCCAGCCCTCCCTGCCTGTTCCCGGACATCCTCCTCATGACAAAGCCAACCCCAGACTCACACTCATGCCCCGAGCCGACCGGGGTGGGTGCTTTTGGATGCTGCGGGTCCATCAGCCTCCCAAACCCTCAGCCAGGTGTCACCCCTGGATGCGCGCCTTGTGCCACATCCTGCTGCCATGTCTTCCCAGCTCATGGAGCAGGGAAGGGGTTTGCAACCAGGTCAGCTCTGTCCCCAGGAGGGCTCGGAAGAAACCCCTGTGGAATGAGGGATGATGTGGGATGGAGGGAGAGGGTGAGGTGCACCCCTGGTCCTCAGAGACCACAGAACCATGTCTTCACATGCCCACCAGGGTCTTTGGAGAGAGGGGCAGCCCCTGACCCCCTCCCCCAACCTTGATCTCTGCCACAGCCACCCTTATGGCTCCCACAGTGGAGGGGTAAAGGTGTGGGAGATACAAGAGGTGGAGTCACAGGGCTGGGCTCTGGCACAACCGCACCAAACCAGGGCCAAACCCACCATAGTTCAAAGGGGAACGAGCAGGGAAAATGCTCGCCGTGTGCCTGGAGGGTGACCAGGCTCCTGCCAGGTCTCTGGCTACTGAAGCTTTTTCTCACCCTGAGGTACAGTGGTGTTCCCCAAGGCAGCCTCACCCTCTCTGCCATTGACACATGGGCATTTCTCTCCCTTGAAGGTTTTGAAAACCTTGTTGAGGGCATTCCTGTAGCCCCAGTCTCCTCCATGGGCGTCTTCCTCCATCCTCCCCGCCCCGAGACACCCCCAAGAGCGCCCCCACCCCCCCCATGCACACACGCACCCTGGCCCACGAGAGCACCCATCCCCAGATCCCTCCCAGAGAAACTCCATGGCAAAGGAGACACCTTGCTGTGGCCGCCCGCCTCCATGCACCCAAGCATCCCCCAGCACCATGGCTGAAGGGGGACCACGGCTGCACCGCGTCGCCTGGCGCCCAAGCAGGTCAAAGAAGCACATTTTAGCTACAGAAATCGGGTATTTAAAAATAATAATTGTTTGAAAGGAGACGGGAGGAGAGACTTGGAGCGAAGGATCTGATCTTTCTTGGTGACTGGCTCTGCCATTCACCGCTGGATTTCTGGTTCACTTTTCAGTTGAGGAATGGACACAGACAAAGCAGATTTGTTGGCTTTGTGTCTCGCCCCATCCACCCCTCAACACACACTATTGCCCCTTCCGTACCCCCTCTTCATCTCTGTTACCAAAGAAATTACCAAACCAAAAACCCAACAACAAAAAAATTCCCTCCTGGGAACCAATGTCGGTGTACGGTGGGAAAAGAAAAATCCGAGGGATCTGGTGGTGAAATCCAGCCCTGGGTGTGAGAAGGGGGAAAACGCCCCAATGAGATTGAAAGGGAAAAAACCAACCCAAAAAAAGGAATAACAACAGAAACCACAAGCAAACAAGCTCAACGCAAAGACCGGCAACTTACCAAAAAGACGCCAGATTTTTTTTTTTTGTGCCAATTAACAACCTGCCTTAAAACGCGAATTTCTGGAGCAATGGTACTAGCTTCAAAACGATCGTTTCCTCCGAGCTCCCGATGGTGACTTGTGCCATATAAAAAGCAATCATGAGGCCAAACCCTTACAATCAGCCCTTGTCCCAGCTGCCCTGTGGGCTCCTTGCCAGCCTGGGGTGTCTTTGGGGACAGGGAAGGGCTGGGAGAGGCTTGGGGATGAAGGGGGAGGCAAGGTCCCCTTCTTCCCCCACCACTTGGGGAAAAAAAAATCCTCCAAAACCAACCATCAACCAAAAAAAAAAGGGACACTATTGAATTTATGCGGGTAAAATAGTACCATCTGTGTTCTAGCGCTATGGTTTCTTCGATTCACTTTACTTTGAGAGCGATCTGTTGTGTAACAGGAAGGCACCTTGTTGAAAAGAAGGAAAAAAGGAAAAAAAAGTGTATGTGTTCATCAAAAAAACCCAAAAAAAGCACCCCAAAAAAAAAGAGGAAAGAAAGGACAAAAGAATGAAAGAGTGAAAGAAAAAAAACCCCTGCACACGAAGCCCTGACTGGCTGCGGTCACCAGCAGGGTTAGAGGACGTCTTTAACCAAAGAGCTCCTGGGGTAGGTGGGCAGTGGAGGGGTTGGGGGTGTCAGACTGGACATGGTCACACCAAACTAAATCAATTTATTGCTGGAAAGAGAGGGCAGGAGGGAGAGATGGAGAGAGGGAAGGAGTGGGAAGGGGCAGCTGCCGCAGCGTATTTTGCCAACCACAACCCAAAAAATAACGGCAAAGCGAATCTTATTCCCCCAGGACCCCGCTGCCCGCCACTGATTTTTTTCCCCTAATGTTGTTTCTTCTTGTCTTGTTGTGATGTGGTGACGATGGTGGTGGATTCCTGAACCCCATCGAGTAGTATTCAAGGGCTGAAAAGCCAGGAAGGGGGCCTTGGTTTGGGAAGTGAAAAAACACACAGAAAAAAAATGGGAAAAAAAGGAAAAGAAAGAAAAAGAAAAAAAAAAAGAAAAGAAAAAAAAAGAGTAAATGCCACAGGCCCTCAAGGATGCAAAGACATTTCTAGTGAGAACCCAAGAATAAAGGCTACCTCACTTGAGTTTTCAATTTTTGTGATTTGAAAATCACGTCTGATACCAAAGATTTTGTTGCCTTGTCTGGTCTGTGCTGGAAACACCACTTTCCCTGCTCCCTGCAGACGGGCTGGCCGAGAGCCCCTGGCCGAGAGCCCCTCGCCACCTCTGGCCCCCTCCCTGCTCCCAGCCCTGTCAAGTCCCCAGAGAGCGAGGGAGAAGGCAAGCGAGCAACTCCGGGATGGCAGCGTGGTAGATGAGTGCCTTTTTCTTGTACCAAAGGTGTGTGGCCATTTCTTTGCTCCTCTGCTTTGATCCTAAAGACTCACTATTACCTCAGCTCTCCAAAGGGATGGATTCTGGCAACTCTTGTAGTCTTTGGGTGTTGGGATGAAGGAAAGAAGCCCAACCCTTGTTCTAATTGAAGAGAAACCATCCCCCTTGCCGCCCACTGTGGGAAAGGTGCTGGTTCCCTGGCGTGTCCCCTCTCTCAGATGTCCCTGTGTCCCCCAACCTGGTGTGGTCCCCAGGGTCCCTCCCTCCAGCCCCTCTTGCCCTAGGAGCACTGACCTGGTGTCTGGGTTCCTTCTTGCAGGGCATCGCTCCTGGAGAAATGCTTTGCTCCATGTCCTTCACCAGCCCAGCTTGGTGCTGGGACCCTACAGAAGCCCGCGAGATGAAGACATGGGTTTCATCACGGGGTGTTTCTTCCTCACTCAGCTCAGACTTGGGCTTCGGTTTCCCTTTTTGGTAGCGCAGGGAGGGTTTGTGGCATTTCTGTCTGGAAAGATGAAGGCAGGAGCGGTGGAAAGCCTCACCCTGGGCTTTCTCCAAACCCCTCCTTTAGGAAATGGTTTAGAGCTGTGAAACCTTTCAACAGGAACTGTTTCCAAGTCCCCAAAAGGGCATTTTTGGCTCACTAGGGGAGATTGGCACAGCCGAGTCTGCTCCACTCTACCGCTCACCTTTAGCAAAAGGCAACGGGAAGACCTGTCGGAGAAGATGCTCTTCCACAGCAGTCTCCAGAATTTAGGGAAACCTTGGGTTGAATTGTACCTACCTGGTTCAGGCTCCAGCTGAGGTGGCTCCATTTGAGCCAAACTTGCCCAGGGCCAACCCTCCTGGTGACAGCAAGCCTGGCCAGGACCCCCACAGGGTCCTCCATCCCTCTGGGCAACCTGACAGAGCAGGTCAGAACATCCCTGACCCCATTGCCTCCCCATCTCCTTGTTCCCCCTCCACACTATTGCCTTGGCCAGATCTTGCCTGACCCCATGGCCACGCCACCCCGCTTCTACCTGATACCCACATGGCTTGTGATACCAAAGACGTTCGCTATGCAGGAGAAAGCCTTCTTTTCCACCCAGCACAGACCTTACAAGCCTTTGACAATGTTCTCTGAAATACCTCAAAATATTTAATGTATAGTTTATGTGATAAAAAAAAAAAAATTACTTAGCTAGTTTTTGGAATTTGTGACTTGAAGCTTTATACTGTTAAATTATAATTTTGCAGAAGACGGCATGTTCTTATTTCTTTGACGCGTTCAATGGGAGACATATTGAATGTTAAGGAAATGAAAGCTGGATAGTTTCACGATTTAAAAAAAAAGAGAGAGAAAGAGAGAGAGAAAGAGAGAGAGAAAGATTAAAAAAAGGACCCTTGGAGTTTACAGATTTCATATTTAAACAAGTCCTTTTAAAAAAAAAGAAAAAAAAGAAAAACTAATAATGACAATACCTTTGCGTTCGGATGTGTTACTTTTCTCTGAGTCATGTCGTACAAGAGTATTTATTATATGTGTTCTGTGTTCAAATGTAATTTAAAGAAGACAAAAAAAGACAAAAAAAAAAGACAAGATGAGAATTTGATTTATGCATGAAAAAAATATACTCTTTCTTGAAGTAATGTAATAATTATTCGGTGAGGGGTGGTCGGGTGGGAGCGGGAGGGGACAAACTGTGCTTATTTTGTCCACAAGTTTTCAGTTGATGAGGACTTCTCTGCATGGATCACGTTTTTTTCCAACTCATGCAACCACGGGAGAGTCGTCGTTTATCCCCTCAGTTTCTTCCTTTGCCTCTTTTCTTCCTTTCCTCACCCTGAAAACCACATCACAGCGATGCAGGGAGGCAGGGGGCTGCTTGGAGGATCCCCAGGGAGGACGGGGCACACGGTGTGGCCCTGTGCCTGGCAAACAGGGTAAGGGTTATCTGGGGCATGGGACACCGGTGTGCACACACACATGTCCCACCCGCCACTATGGGGTCTGGCTCCTCGCCGTGCTTTGGGTTTGGTTTTTTTTTGTTTTTTTGTTTTTTTTCTTTATCCAGCTCTGTGGGTCAAATCCCAAGTGCAGGCAAGAGAAGGAGAGACAATCAACTGCCACAACTTGAGCCGGCAAAGCCGTGGGGCTCCTTATGTGCTCTGAGACAAGGGAAACAGCCCCCAGGCACCCCAAACCTCCCCTCGAGGCTGAGACCTTTCCAGATAGTGCTCCCAAGTCCCCTTCCCTTGGGGTGACCTCACAGACCTGCCTTTCTCTTACCCTGTATGGAAAGAGGTGCTGAAGATGGTGCTGCATCAATGCCCAAACAGATGCAGCGATGGACTGGAGCGACCATTTCTGAGGTTTTTTTCTCCCCAAGGATGTGGTTTGGGTCAGAGGCACCACCCAGCCCACTGTGTCTGCCCCTGCCAGACTTTCCTGTGCCACCCAGCCCGGCTCTTGCCCTACATGGGGGCACCCACTCTGGTTGAAGGGGTAAGAAGAGCTAGTGGAGAAGGTCCTGGAGGACCCCAACCCACTGGCAGGTCGCAGGGCACTTTGGAAGGTCTCCCTGCCTGCCCTAGACAGCCAGGGAGCTTTCTGCAAATGTCCAGAGAGCCCCCCCGCCCTAACAGGGCATCCCCTGCTCCTCCTTGTCTCCTTGCTTAAAGGCACGAGGAGAGTAGCAGTAAGGAGTCATGTCTTTGGAAGTCAGGAAGGTGATGGGGGCTCAGAGGAGGCAGTGGTACCTACTTCATTCTGCTTCTCCACCATTACCAGAGCATTTACCTTAAAATGCTGATGCCTTAGCCCTCTCCAGCCTCTTCACCACTCCAACCTTCACCTCCATCACTAGAGGTGGCCCCAAAGCTCAGCCCACTGCAAGGAGAGAGAGATCTCAGCTTCTTCAGGCCCCACCAAAGTGGCCCCCAAAAGCGAAGTAGGTTTTTTTTAGAATCTGCATCTCTTGTCTAATGCAGTGTCCCTGCACCCTTTGCCTTCTTCACAGCCAGCACTGAGATGCTCAGTATCAGGTGGTGGTGGGAGACATGGGACCCACTGACCAAGGACCTGGGATTTAGGAAGAGTTGATATTTATTCCAGCAGCACCATTCATCTACTAACCTACCCTCCTGTCCTCCAGGGAGCTCTGCATCTCCGCCATGTCCCATTTCCTCCTACGAGACCTTTTCCAGCATAACAAGCTTTGGTTCTTGGAGGTCATGACCTCGTTTTCTAACTGCACAGTCTCACCAGGCTTGGATGCAACCCACAGTCACAAGTCCTTGAACCTTACAGAGACCAGCTGGTTTCCATCACGGGGCATAATCGAGTGGCTCGGGAAGCCCCGGAGAAGCCAAGAGCCAAGCACTGTCCCCTGTCCTTTAGCCCACCAGGACTTGCTGGATCAACCACTGGCAGGCTGGGCCCTGTGCCATGCCAGATCTGGCCATGCCTGCTGCCCACATCAGCCAAAATGCCTTGAGGAGCAACTTGCCACAATACCAAAGATTTTTTTCCCTGCAGGTAATGACAATCCGAGCTCTGTCCTGAAGACAATTCTCTCAACCAGGGTTGCCCCCAAAGGGTGTTTTTGTGCTGTGGGGAGCAGGAGCAAAACTGGGGCCCCAGGGGCACCTCCGAGGGCAATGGAGAGCAAATGGTCAGAGGGTGAGGAAGATGAGTGGACGTAGGCTCTCCCACTGAGATCTGCTAGTTCAGCCTGGCCACCATGTTCTACTTCAATTGTGGAAGTTTTCAGGTATTTGGGTCATTTCTTGACGCTCCCCCAGGCACTCTGGTTCTACCTTGGGTGGAAGTTTTCCACCGATGGCTTTTGTGCCTTGAAAACCCACCATCAGCAGCAGGGCAATGCTGTCCCTGTCCTGCCGGGTGAGCAGGAGGAGCATGGGCTCCTGGAGACACCTGGCTGGGTTTTAGCCATTGTCACCCCACTACGGCACAGCCAGAGCTGACCTTTTCCTGCTCTAACGATGGCTCTGCTGATGGGACATCAACACAGAGTGGGCCAGGAACTGGTGTTTCTCTGTGCTAAGAAATGGCTTTGCAAAAAAAAAAATCAACACTCAGCCCTTTTCCTGAGCATCCAAAGTCTGGGTGGGGAAGACAATTGGCTCCTCGTTACCTCTCTCCCCAGCCCACTTTGGGCACCGTGAAGATGCCGCTGGGCTGGGTTGGCTGCCAGCACCACGCCAGCCAGCTGCCCCCATCACTGCCGCATGTCCCCAGCATTAAATTGGCTCTTTTCCCTTGTCTCAGAGGACACCTGCAGCTGAGGCAATGCTGGCAGCCGGCAATGGGGCTGGACCTGCAGATGCTGCTGTGCAGAATCTGGTTCCTCTTGTGTCTTTGGGATTTTTAAAGAGAGGAAATTAAAAATGCAAAGAACAAAAGTAAGGTTTTTTGCTTTGTTTGTTTTGGTTTGGGTTCTTTTTTTTTTCTTTTTCCCCTTAAATTTCTAAAGGAAAAAAAAGAAGCCCGACAGAATTAATCCCAGTCAGGAAGAACCCACAGCCTCGGGTTTGCCAGTCCAGCCACCTCCAGAAAACATTGTTCATTTTTCTGTATAGCAATAGGCGACGCTCACCCTTGTCCCGCACGGGCCACATCTCTGAGTTTTTAAATTATTTTTTCCTTCTAATTAAATTATTTTTTTTCCCTGCTGCTTCATTGTTACTCTCATGGGATAGGTTTTACTCTACAGCAAAATGCAATTGTTACTCCTCTGTGTCTTGCAACTATATTTGTTTAAGCTATTTACAAACATTAGAAAAGAAAAAAAAAAAAAAGTCTTATGTGTCAGGCACTTTATCCAAACTGTGCTGTGTGCTCTGGAGTTTTTTCCTTGTTCTTTGCAATGACTCATGCAGGGGAAGTTACCAGGAAACTTAACTCCAGCCTGTCAACAGGTTTTAAAAGAGAAAAAAAAATTAATCTCTATTTGTTCATCCTCTACTGGTCATGACTGTGTTGTATTTCTGCAGCTTTCTGTTTCTTCAATAAATTATTTTCTAGTCATTCACCCTGGTGTGCGTGTGTGTCCTGCAGTGATGCTCATGTGTCAGTTCCCTCCTGAGCCAGCTCTGCTGCTGCTTTGGAGTAGTAGCCCCATTTTAACCATCTCAACTCCCCTCCCTAGACCTGGCCTGAGAGCATCAGGGAGTTGATGTGGGGATCATGCCCAGGCACTGCTTCCCCCGCAGTTTTCCACCTGGCAGTTGCAGAGGTAAAAGCTTTCCCAGAGGAAGCCTCAGATGCTTTTATTTCTTGGCATCATCCAGCACCCTTCTGGCCAGAGCCCAAAGAAAACACTTTAATTCTCACAAACTTGGTGCAGATGAGGCCAAAGCACTTGTTAAACAAACCCATCAAGTCATGTGTGCTGCAGGCAGGTCCAAGCCCCCATGGCTGATTTAATTATTTATTTTTTTACCCGAATATCTTGTCCTACCGTGCATTTTGCCATGGTGCAAGTGCTGGCAGGTGGCAAAGAGCTGGTGGTGTGCATGGAGGGACCACAGGACCTTTCTGTGCAGCTTTCTCCCTTGGTGGCGTAGCAGAGATTTACAGGAGAGGAGAGAAAAGCTAAAATCCTTTTAATTAAAAAATAAAAACAATAAAAAGGGTGATCCAGTCACCAGTCAGTTGTTCACACACAACTTCTCCAGCTGCTTATGTCCCCAAAGCGTGGCTCTGCAGGGCATATTCTCCCATGCCCACTGGGCAGAGCTGATGTACATCACCCTGATGCTTTGCCCTCTCCCCCCCCCCACAAGTACTTTTCAGGGCTTTGCAGTGAACAGCCTGTGGCCACAAGCTGTCCCCAAAGACAGGGACATTGGTCCTGGGGGAGTGGGAAATGGAACATAGCGGATACCACTGCCATGTGCACCTCATGCCAGGATGGCAAAGACAAGGAGGTGGAGATGGTGGGGAGCAACAAGAAGAGGCTGCAAGAAGCCGGGCTGGTTTGGCTGAAGAAAAATCTGCAGGTAATCAATCACACATAGGTCCTCCTTCAGAAAGTAGGGGGTATTTCAAAATTATGCCGCTTGAGTCTAATCTGTTGGGTTGATGCATGTGAAAGCCATGGGCGCCAGATCAAGCCCTGCTTGGGGAGGGTGGCTGGCTCTGCCCTGTGCTCCTTGAAGCCATGCAAAAACAAGACGAGGGTCTTCATGCAGCCGGTGCAGCTCGGTCCCCGGCACAGGAGGGAGTGAGCAGGGGTGAGGGGCTGCACCTGCCACCCAGCCCCACCGCTGGTTTTGCATCAGAGTATTTTATTAATTCAGAGGTGGAATAATAAGCATGGGGCAGCAGAGTTGCTGTTTGTGGGTCCAGCGTGGAGCAGGACCAGCCTCAGGCAGGAGGAAGCCCGGCTCCGATGGGGCTCAGCAGAGGGAAAGGGGCTGGGGTGCCAGCCAGGGTGTTGCAAGGCGAGGGGCCAAGCGTGGAGGCAGAGGTTGGTGGTTTTCATGGCTTTATAGGTTCCTGCAAAGCCCATGCACACACTGCATGGGGGAGATGGAGCTGCTGGTGGGACACATCCCAGGACTCAGTGCCTGGAGCAGCAGCCTCCCAGGCTGGGCCAGCCACTCTGCAGCCACAGGGGCTGCCTGTGCTTCAAAACCATCCAAATAAGATTAAAAAAATGTCCATAAAAGGAGGGAGCCACCCAGTTCCGCACCTTGACAGCACCTGCCCTGTCCCAGCATGGTGAGAAGTTGATGCAAGCCAGGGCAGCTATGTCGAGGGGCTGGGGAGGGAGGACAAAGCTGGGGTCGTCTCTGGGTGCAGGAGACCTGGGGCAGTGCTGCGGGTGGCCCCAGCACGCAGGCTGTCCCCACGGGTGATGAGGCCAGCGAAGCCCTCCTGGTGGGAGAAGGCGTAGCTGGAGCGGCGATGGAAGGAGCCATGAGGGACATGAGCACGCAGCTCCACCGAGGGCTCTGGCTCCCGCTTGGCCTTCAAGCGGATCTTCTGCAAAGAGACAGGGAGATCAGGGCTGTGGCGACCTCCCAGGCAAGCCCTCACACCAAGGAGGGACACACAGGGAGCTCAAGGACACCCTCCACTGAGATACAGTTTGGGTCCCAGCTCCGCCATGACCTGAGTTGCCATGATGGGATACACGTGGGGACCCTCTTGGGGGTCTTCAGAGCTTCCGGAGCTCTGGAGCACAATCTCAACCCCTGCTCTCATCTGTGACCTCTTTGTACCACCAGGAAGGTATAACCCACAACCCAGATGGGAATGAGCTCTACCAAGGCTGGGGGTTACGGTACCAAGACCTGCACCAGACCCCAGTGCCTCCTAATTGGCAGGTCCGGGGAGTCCTGGAGGCCAGTTCCTTACTGCAGCCAAAAGCAGACCCTCTCCAAGAGCAGGTCTTCTGCCCCAGGGCCTCCTGTGGGGCCATGAACCAGTCTGGGGAGAGGGCCCTGGAGCCAGGCTTGGACACCAGTGTCATGAGAGACCACAACCAGCTGAGTGGTGCCACCAAGGAGAGGTGACATGTCCCACCACTACCATCCAGGCAGTGGCTTCCCTGGGGAATCTCACACCTCCCATCACCAGCAGTGCCCTGGCCAGCCCCAGACACTGATGCTGGCAGGAGGCAAACCCCTCCCCATGCCAGCCCCCGTGCAGCCCTCACCTGCTGGATAGTGGTTTTGCCCGTGATGGTGTGGTACAAGTGGATGGTGAGTGAGGGGATGGTGTTCACCACCAGGGACAGCAGGACCACAAGCAGGACATAGGGGTTGGTCAGGGCATTCCGGCTGGCATCTGTCAACACAAGAAGTCAGTGGGTGATGTTTAAGTAGGGAAGGTGGACAGGACAGAGAGAACAACTGTTGGGGGACAAGCCCCCACCCATGAAGGTGTTGAGGGGTCTAAAGAGGAGATGGCATCTAAACTGGAAGCAAAAATCAAACCAGCAAGATTAAGAAGTGGTGATGAAGAGGTGATCTACAAGGTGGGAAACAGCTCATAGCACCAAGCCCAGGCTGGGGTCCCATGGCTGGGGAAGGGAAGGACCATGGAAGGACCCCCAGGGCATCTCACCTGGGAAGCGGAAGATGGCAGGGGCTATCCTGAAGGCATCGATGCTTTGGGTCAGGAAGGAGAAGAAGCAGAAGAGCAGCAGGCTAGCTGTGACCATCAGGAAGGACAATGCCGTCCAGAACTTAGTGTCAAGGATGATCTGCAGGTACAACATCTCATGGAGGCTGTGGGGACCCTCTTCCATTCAGCCACTTGTCCTGAATTCCTCCCCTGCCCCAATGGAGATCACCCCCCAGCCACAAAGCTGTTAGGGATGGTGTTAGAGAGCCCAGGGCTGCAATCCCTACTCATCTGCCACCGGGCCAGGATTGGAAGAGGCAGATTGGTGCTTACCTCCACGAGGACTGACAGCAATGCTGACGTGGCCACTGTGATGGCAAAGGACTCATAGTTGCTGACAACCTTGCTGCTGACGTGGTCCTCAAAGGCCCAGAGCGCAATGTAGAAGCTGGCAAGCGAGGTGCTGACCCCATGCAGGAGGGTGACACCAAAAACATGGTAGTTGAAGAGCTCGTCTTGCTGCCCGATCACATAGAGCTCAGGGAACTCCAGGCTCTTCTTGGCACTCACATCCTGCCAGGACAGCACTAAGCATCACCCTCCCCACCCACACTGGGGAGCAAGATAGGGCCATCCCACCCAACACACCCTTCGCGAGAGCTGCAGTGAGTCCCTCCACTTGCTTGCTCTGGGGTGATGGGGAACAGAGGCAGCCCAGGACCGGTGGAGAGCTCCAAATGCCCATTGAGCTGCTTGGTACCGTGTCCCAGTACAAAAAGCCATGCAGATGGGGTGCAATGACTGCCGGGCTGATTCACACCTGCTGAGGTTGCAGCCTCGAGGCATAGGGGCTGGATGCAGCCTGGTGAACCCATACCTGCTCCAGAAGGCCCACGGACAGCACAGGGTAGGCAGTGTAGAAAATGTTGTAGAGTGCAAGGAACCAGCCCTCATACAGAGGCTAGAAGGGAAAAGCAAGCAGCTGTGAGCTCAGTGGTGCTTTGGAAACTCAGAAAGGATGCCCAGGCACCAGGAGTGAGTCCAAGAGACTCATATCCAAACTCTGGAGAAATCCCCATGGACTTGCCCCAGGCTCTGCATCAGCCCCACATTGTCTGCAGTGATCAGTGGGTTGTGGGGCTGTGCTGCAGATGGAGATGGGAGTCTGGAGCCACACAGTGGTGGTCAAGTCACACTAATGGCCCTTGGGATAAAAGCTCCCATTTTGGAGGAAGCCAGCTTAATGCACATGGCATCTTTCCCTGCATCTGTCTGAGACTGAGCTGCAGCTCACAAGGACATCCCAAATCTCCCCAGGGTGCTTTTCCCAATGCAACCAGGCAAAAAGCAGATAACTAGTTGCGTATCAGCTGGGCAGCCCCCCAAAATTGGACAGCCCAATACCAGGGCAAGGGAGAAAGGAGACCAGGGCAGTGATGTGGACACGTGCCCATCAGGCAGTACCAGGCATGAGACCTGCATGGGATCCTCAGCAGGGGGGTCGAAACACTGGTGTGCAGACCTCCATGGGATGGATATGACCCTTACTAATGGCTGAATCCCTCACCTGAGCTGTGAATCCGCTGTGGAAAGCGAACCAGACCTGGGCCATGAGACCAGCAAAGGTCTTGTAGAAGAAGTAGCGGAGGAACTTGCAGATGCGGAGATATGCCCAGCGGCCGTGGACGAGCAGGAGGCGCTGCAGGTAGGAGAACTGTGCCAGAGCATAGTCGCTGCACTGAACGGCTTGCATGCCCTCCAGCCCGCTGATGCCCACCCCGATGTCAGCGGCTGCAGAGGACAGGAGGGTGTGAAACGCAAGTGGGGAGGTTTTCAGGGAGCCAGGTGCTTGATTTCCCTCCGATGGACAAAGGGAAGAAGCCCCCTCTATCACATGCCACAGCTGTGGGAGTGACATGCCAGGCATGGTTGGGCATGCAAAGAGACAGCCCCATGTCAGGGCTGCTGGAGAGGGGCAGGAATGTCTCTGCCAGCTGCCCAAGTCGGGGCTTGAAGTTTCATCAGGGTTCATTCCTGCTGTCAAAGCAAGTGGTCCACCCTGCTCCTGTCCCAGGCTGGTCCTGGTTCTGGTCCTGTGCCTCTTGCTCCCCTCCTGGCACAGCAATGTGGGGAACTGGTTTGGGGGTTCCCCTCCCAACTCCTCACCTCAAAGGAGAGGGTGAGGTGGTGGAGATGGCAGATGGGGCACCACCACTCCCCGCTAGCAGGACGCGCTGGCCGAAACCCACACTCCCCCCTGCCCTCAGCCTCACTTTTGATCATGTTGACATCGTTGGCCCCATCCCCAATGGCCAGCGTGACGGCCTTCTTGTGCTTCTTCACCAACTCCACGATGAGGGCTTTCTGCTTGGGGGTCACCCTGCAGCAGATCACTGCCTGGCAGCTGGTGGCCAAGTCCACGAAGGCCTTCTCCACCAGACTGCCCTGCTCCTGCGAGCCTGTAGCCCTGCAGCAAGCCAGCCGCTGCCACAGCCACCCCTTCTCCTTCAGCACCTCTCCCGTGTGGAGGAGTTTGTCCTTAGGGGAGAGCACACGTGGTTGGGACCTCACTCACAGCCTTCATAGCATGAGGGGCCCCAGCTCCTCAACAATGCTCTTAAATCTTGTAGGTGCTACAAAAAAACGACCTCCCAGTTCTCTCCAAGTTCAGCACGCAGCAGGTACTGCGACTATGAGACCAGTTTGTCCCAGTATGACCAGAAGAGCGTGGGATTACTCGCCAGCCTGCATCATCCCAGAAGACTGGTCAGGCAGGTGTGCTCGAAGCCCCCCACCACCAAATGATCAGTGCAAAGTTGTCCCCTTCTTCACTCTTCATTCCCCAGCCAAAAATGGGCTTTTCCAACTCCTTGGGCAGGAGGGGCACCACCTCCTCCGTGTGCTGGTACCACCCAGGACTTGGATAGCATCAGGGCAGAAACAGCAATCTGCCAGTGCAGGCAGGAAGCAGAGAAGAGCATCCAAGTGCCACCTTACCAGGAAGTCCCCGCTGATGATGAGAGCTCTCTTCTTGTTGCATGAAGCCTCTGGGTGCTGCTGGGAGAGGCAGCCGCTGCACAGGGCTTCCCCACTGCTGCTGAGGTGGTTGTTGCTCACCCAGTAAGCCCTGAGGATCTTGCTGTGTGAGGAAGGGGTTGTTGTAGCTGATCTGGGGACACTGGGCATGCTGCCTGGCTTCAACTGAGACCTACAGTTGGTCTTTGGCATCTCAAAGCCAGCTTCAGGGAGATGGGGCTTGTACCCAGTGGTGGGAACAGGAGGAACAGAGAGGGGTCCCCACGGGCTCACTGAT
This sequence comes from Pandion haliaetus, assembly GCA_013401275.1. NCBI lineage: Eukaryota > Metazoa > Chordata > Aves > Accipitriformes > Pandionidae > Pandion > Pandion haliaetus. The sequence continues at coordinate 119,245 of VYZV01023826.1, forward strand.
ACCAGAAATCAGCCTCTGTCCCCATGGTTCAGAGGCTGGAGAGAGAACTTAAGCACTTTCTGGTGAAAGCCTGCCAAGAAAGAGAATGCTGTAGGGGCAGAAACAGATGGGGAGGCCTGGAAAAGCAATAGCAAATGAGGGCCATTGACATCCAGGCTGGGAACAGGGAAGGAGAAGCATCTCTGGCAGAGTCAAGCTTTGCCCACCCTGCACAGGTTCCTATGCCCTCGGGTGTCTTCAGCGGGGATACCAATGTCCTCAACCAGGAGGTCACGATTCCTCACCTGATCTCCTTCTCCTCCAGGATCTCCATGTCATCCGTGAGCAGCTTGCACGCATAGCCAATGTTCATTGCGGTCTCTGCAACACACAGATGTCAACGGCCAATGGCCACATGGTGCTGCCCCCCCCCGATCCCAGGGCAGACCCCAGCCCTTGGGTCCAACAGCCCTCAGTGGGCTGCAGGTGCTGGGGGCTCTGCTCCAGCTCTGTGCCATCATGCAGATGGCTTCCCCTGGCCCAGTTTCCCCGTCGGTGACATGATCTGTGGGATGTGCTATTACTTTATATTAAAGGGAACAGCAGAACCTGGCTGTTGCCCACTCCAGGATCTCATATCTTTTCCGTGGTCCTGGTTAGGGGAGAAGCTGAAATGTGTTGGTGGGGTCTGATGTTGCCTCCACTGACCTTGTTTGTCTCCCGTCAGCACCCAAACTTTAATGTTGCCCAGTTTCAGCAGCTGGATTGTCTCAGGGACTCCATCTTGTAACTTGTCCTCGATGGCCGTGGCCCCAAGCAGCTGGAAGGAGGGTAAGTGGGTGTCATGACATGGGGCAGGGCAAGATGCGGAGGTGGGAACTGCCCCTGGATCCAACCAGGGGTCCTTGCCCATGGGTGGACACAACCTGACAGATCTCTAACCCAGTGTCTACTGGCATGTCACAAAGTCACCCCTGGGAGACGGGGGGAACCCACCCCAGGGGCTGGGTGTTGGGTTGGACGCTTCACCCCCTCATCTTGGAGAGCTGAACCCCACACTCCTGCTCTCCATGGGACCAGTGCAACCAGTTCCTCCTAAACCCTGGCCTCATCCCACCTGCAGGTTCTGCTCCATCTCCTCGTACAGCTTGTCCAGCTTCCACGCACGGTCCTGCAGCAGGAGGCTGGCCTCACAGTGCCTCCTGCTCCACACGCTGTACTCAGCCTCGCTCACCTCCTTGCTGGCCAGGCATAAAGTCCTCAGTGCCTCCTCTGCAAAGCACTGCAGAGATGAGACATCAGGTGTCCCTTACCTCGACCAGGATGTCTCTCACAGCGGACCAGGGCATCATGCCAGCCAGACACAATGCTCCCATGGCCAGAGCCAGAGACCCTCCAGGATCTGAGGGTCTCCCTCTGGGCTCTGACTCCCTCCCCCATCCTACAGCATCCCCATGAGGATCCTTGCAATGCAACTGGTCCATGCAGAACACCAAAGGTGGATTTGATGCCCTCTTAGACCCTGTCCCATATGCAGGTGAGGCTCCTAGAGCAGAAGGAAGAAAGAAGGACCAAAATCCCGAAGCCAGAGGAAAAAAGAGCAGCAGGGGGCTCCAGGACACTCAGGCCAAAGCCAGCAGCAGGGAGCCCAGCCCTTTCCACCCCAGGCTGGCATGGGACTCACATCCAGCGCCATCTCGGTGAAGGTCTCACTGGGCCCTCGCCTCTGCAGTCTCTCCAGGATGACTGTGTCAGCCCCCTTGGTGTAGAGCCGGATTGTGCCGTGGGGGTCTCGCACTGGGAGGGAGGGGAAGGACAGCTTAGGTACACAGAGAGATGGCTCCCACTCCTCGCTGTCCCCATGCAATGGCCATGCTGCAGAAGGCACCCCAGGAGATGCTAGTGTTTTTCTGCTCACAGTCATAGGAAGCACAGGAATGTCCCCAGATCTACAGCACTGCAAGGCAGGATCAGGCCTCAAGGACTGTCAGTTACTCACATACCTCCTCTGAACCCCTGATTTACTCACTCTCTTGGCTTCTCAAACCCTTCACCAAGGTATCAGGGTGAGCAAAACTGCAGGGATGACAAGGATAATCCTTAGGAGTCCTTGTGCCAGTTGCAGCCAATCACAGCCATCCTGGTGCCATCCCTTGTAGGGCTGGGTATGGAAGGGACCCTCCGTGTTCCTGGAGGGCCCCCATCCCTGAGACACCCCGTCCTGCTCACCCAGGACAGACATCCTCTTGCGATCACTGTTGAAGTCCAGCATGGCCAGCACTTTGTACGTCCTCTTCACCCCCAGCTCACTGATGGTGATGGTGTCTTGTGTTCGGGCCAGAAAGACATATCCCAAGTTCCTGGCTGCCAACACCAGCGCTTCTTCATCCGGTGAAGCTGCCCGATAAACCAGCTGGTCTGCAGAAGAGGAGTAGGGGTTAGACAAGGAGAATCTCAGCCAAGCAACTCTTGGACATCTGAAACACCCTGTTCTTGCCCAGTACCAACATTATCTATGGAGATCCTAAAGTCCAAGCCACCAGGCTAAGGAAACTCAGTCCTACTTGTCTCATCTCTTCCGCTCATTGCCACAAGTAGGACAAGTGCCCAGAGAGGGATGGATTATCCTTCCTGTGCTTCTGTTCCAACTAATAAGCTTTAAAACAAACCCAAATGTACATGTCTGTGATGCTTGGATGGTAGCCCAATGCATCCCTGGGCTCTCATGCCACCTGAACCCCCACAGCAGAGCTTTGCTGGGTGATGGAAAAAGCCATTGCGGCCTCAATGCCTTGAACAGCAGCTCGACCCCGCTCTGAGCACATCAACCACTGTGTCCAACCCACCGCCCTTTTCCTCCACCATGACAGTGTGGCAGAGGGCCAGCAGCCTCAGGAACTCCCTCAGCACAGGGTCACTGTCCTGCTGGGCGGCTTCCAGCAGCGTCACGTCACAAAAGTCCAACTTCTTCTCCCCGTGGTGGCTGCAGGTCAACCCCGACCCCTGCAAGAGGCATGGGCAGGCTGCAGGTGCCTGAGAGAGAGACCCAGCATGGGGCTCTGCACTAGGGATGCTGCTGGGTTGGCAATACAGCAACCCTGTGCTGGTACGGTCTGATCCAGATCAGAGTCCATAAGCCGAGCTCTGCATTGCCTACACCAAGGGGATGAGTATAAAAAGGTTGGGAATCAAAAAAAAAGGAGAATGCATTATTTTATAAACCCAGTTCCCTTGTCCTTAACTGGCAGCTGAGAACTGGCAAACTTGCCAGCCTGAGGAAGCATATGCCTCTCTGTTACAGCATGGGACCCCATTGTAAGCAAGCTGTGCTCCAAAACAAAAGGCTGGTCCTGCTGCCGGTGTAATCAATAACTGCTACGGCTTTGGCCCCGATGAGGAGCAGCGTCCAGCCCCGTGATACATGGGAGAGGGGAGTTACACACCAATGGCTGCTTGTTCTCACGGCCTGTGCCTGTACCTGCCAAAATAAAAATAATTCAATTAATAAGTGCAGGAGGCATCACCAGTGGGGGCTTTGAGCAGTTTGTCTGGAAGGGACCGCTACTTTTGCTGGCCAAAAGACTGGCAAAAAGGGACAGGTTTCCAGCATCTGCTTGGTGTCGGTCATGAGCCAGGCTCTGTTAGGATGTCCAGGTTTGACTTATTTGGCTCTTGGACTGTTCAGACTTTGTACTCGTTTTTAATCTTAAAAATTCAGGTCTAGCCTTCATCCACATTTCCTGGGAGACTCTACGGTTGGCCAGAGATTGGTGCGATTATGGCAATGCTACTGTCACAGAGGTGCAACATGATACATCAGGCAGGGGAAAATTGGTTTTATTCCTCCTTAAGAACTTTGCTAGATTTTTTTTTTTTCCATTCTCTTTGCTTTATCACTGTCTATTTGTCTCAAGTGCCTGATACTTATCTCAGGAAAAAGGAGCTCTGTGCTAAAGCTCTGGCCTACCCCACTTGCTAAATTTCACTAATCAAGCATTGAGATGGTTCCCAAAAGCCAGTTGAGAGCTTGAATAAGTATAGCAGTAAGAAAAGGAAGGACTTGGCAATTCTCAGGTTTCCAAGGGGAAAACTAAGCAGAATCATAAAAAAGCACAAAGAGCAATTATATGCATTCACTGTAAAGAAAAAACATAAGGGAAATTATATTTGCTTCCTCCATAGGTCACCTGAAAGCCTTAAAGTGCACAGATTTGGAAACCAAGGTGGAGATTCACCAGAAAACAATGTAAAGAAGAAAAGCAAAGCCTCCTTTTTCTCTCCAAGACCTTCATAGAAAATAAAAATCCATGGGCTTCACTGGCCATCACCCTGAGGCTCCTCTGCCTGCCCTGTCCTGGACACCTGGGCCAGCATTGGCTAATTATTCCAGGTGGGATCCCCCTCACTCACACTACGTGTTTGCCATGTAGCTGTGCTGAGCCCCTAACCCTGGGCTCCCTTTTGTATCAGGGAAGACCTAGCTGATCTCAGTTGAGTTTGAGCCGCGATACATCTCCTGAAAGGTAGGCACCCATTTTAGGTGGGAAGAACTGTTCCCTGACTCCATGCACTGGGAGCATGAGACAAATGTGACCACAGGCATGGTGGCCCCTGCAAAGCACTGATAATATGGAAGATGAGAACAAGAGGAATTCCTACAGCTTCTGCCTACACACTGAACCACCGAGATCAATCCACATGCCCCAAGCTTCCTAGCGAGCCAGGAGGAGTAGAAAGAACCAAAGTGGCCTAAATTCAAGGTCTGCCTCACACATGAGTATCTACAAACTTGCATCCATCAAAAGTTACCATAGATAGTCCCATTGATGCAGCATTTCTTGAAGCTCATAACATTTTGTGTCAAGGTGCCAGTCTTGTCTGAGAAGATATATTCGATCTGGCCAAGCTGATCATTGAGGCTGGTGCTTCTGGCTTTTGCTGGAATGTCCTTGATAGCATAATACATTTCCAGATCCCAGTTAATAAAAAAGCTGTTCACCACATAGATGAATTCAAACCTAGGGTGTCAGATAGAAGAAAACTTACCCTGGGGAAGGAGCTCACATTACTTGCATCCCATGGGCACTTGGGGATCTGAGACAGGAAGAAAGGGCAGAGGGGAACTCCCCACCTGAATCCTATTGCTCTGAGCTTGGGGGAAGCAAGAGGGTTTTCATTGTTTGTGGTCAGTTTTCCAGAAGGCTCATCACACCTGAGAGCCCACTGGGTCCCAGGCAACTGGGCTCCCCTCTGGAAATCTGGCCCTTCATGACAAAATTAATAGATCTGGAGGGCCAAGAAGTTTGGAAACTGCTTCTTCCAGCACAGATTGTGATTATTGCCTGTTCACAACAGTTGTGCCCTTCTCTTCCCCACCCTGCTGCTGCTCAGTGGGGAAACACCACCTTCATCAGTCTCATCCTCAGCCTGCCCACAATTTCCAACATCAGTACATGTCTTTGCATCTCTTTTCTGGCTTTCCTCTGAGAAGACCTCAAAGCACATCATCAATGTTTGTAAGATACACATCCCATCCATCCTTACCCTCTTACGGCTAAGGGAATGCATGGGAATGACTTGCTTAGGGTCCCAGCTGGATCTTTTGTGCAGCCCCATTTTGTGGCTGTAAACCAAGGTGCCAGATGATGGCCAAGGACAGGGTGTGAGGTATTGATCTCTGATCACTTTCAAGCTCTGTTGTTCTTACGTTATATACATGGACATGGGTATGATGATGCTCAGGAGGATCGTGAAGCCCCAGAAGTTGAAGAAGGCCTGCTGGGCAGGAGTTGTGCGCTTGTAGAGAGCAGAGAGGAAGCTGTGTTTCTCCTGGAACATCCTGGCCCAGAACCCAGAGGCAACAGCAAGGCCCAGTGACGTGACCAACAGCACCAGGAAGATCTGAGATGGGAAGCCAGGATGAGAACGTCCCATCACACAGAGCCCACCAGACTCTTTTCTAGGATCAACCATTGCCCCTTCCGAACCATTCTCTCATTTAGCTGTAAACCTGTGGAAAGGTGTCCTTGTGCCTGAAGCTGGTTGTCAGAGCTCATCCTGGGCCGAGATGAAGGATTGCAGCACGTATTTCAGCTTGACACATCCACAACACACACACAGCAAACCCCAACTTTCCCACCCTCCTAATTGCCTTAGATGCCATCTCCCTGGACAAGGGGTGTCCTGCAGCCTTCCTGATGAAGTACCAGCAAACAGAGGAATCTAGTGGCCAGTCTGAGAAGTGATGACACTCAACCACCAGGAACAGGAGTAAGAGCCATCCAATCCTCGTTGTGACCACGCTGTTTTGCTTCCCACAGAGGAAAGGCTCCTCCTTCCCTCATCCTCCATCTATACTGTGCTGAGCCACAGCCGGCATGTCCCTCAGCACAAGCCACCTCCTTGGACCTGCACAGAAAGCAGGCTAGGAGGGGTTGGAGAACCTGAATACTCCAGCTCCCTGGTCCAAGGGGCTGCTCTACAGCTGAGGACTCAGCTGCCAGGGTCCAGGGTTTAAGCAACACAACCACCACGCAAACTGCTCCAGATATAGCAACTGCCACTTCCTGGGACCATCACTTGGTATTTGCCCGTAACATGTTAAACCCAAGATATTTTGGGCTACATATTGCAAGCTTAAGAAAATCAGCATCACCCAAGCAAGCAGCCTCTCATGAGAAGACTTGTGAGAAACCCCAGGAGGCCGGTGGACCACAGCAGGAGGAGTTTGCAACACACTCACTATGATCACCAGCCGGTCCATCATGCGGTCCAGCTTGGTTTTCTTCCGCTTGATCTTTCCACGGTTCCTCATAATTTTGGAATCAAATCCTGGACGAGAAATATTTTAAAAGTAAAAATGCAAATCCACAGCCCCCAGAAGGCTGACTTGCAGATAAGTGGTGCTGGTTTCCTCCATAACAACAACTCCCCACCAACAAAGACTTCAGAGGGCCACATCCCTTGATCAGTGGTTAATCAAGCTGTGGCTGCACACTTGGAGAAGTGTTGCTTACACCAGATCTTACCCCTCCCCTCTACCCACAGCTACTCATGGCCAAGCTCTCAGCTGCACTGAGCCACAAAGTGCAAGAGGGCACAAAGTGGAGTGGATCCAGGACATGATGCAGGTGAAATATAACTTGGGCTGCGTAGAGGTTTGGTACCACCACACCATCTCCCTGCCAGCGAGCCCAACACCAGCAAAGCTTAGGACAAACTTCTGGGGGCTTGATTACAGCGGCAGGTCCTCCCACTTTGTATCAGCTGAGAATGGCACCTGCTGATGCCAGAAGCACTTGGGCAAGTTAAAGTCCCTGGGGACCTGGGTGTTTTCTGCCCTTCCTGCTCTGGGCCTGGGCACTCACCTGCGTAGATAACCAAGCCATAGCAAATGTCAGTGTTGCGAATCTTGCAGCCTCGCAGCAAGATCCTTTCGCTGTCAAGTGAGTAGGTCTCACCCCTCCACTCCAGCGTGCCAGTGAAGCTGTGCATACGGCTGTTGGGCTCCTCACAGGTCACTCTCCCTTGAGTAGAGGACATGATTCAGGTGATGGCTTTGAGGGAAATGAGAGGACCTTCCTCTCCCCTCACCCCCTACACCTGCCCCCTCCAAAGAGGGGTGCTGGGGGCTTCTCAAGGAGATTGAGGTTTTGTCAGGGCATCTGCAGATGCAGTTGGGATATGGATGGCTCAAATTACGGCTAGGCTGGAGGGCTACCCTGCAGTGCTGGGAGGGTGCTCAGTCCAGGAACCGCACTGGGCTATAAAAATGGAGAAGGTACAGACACAACCCCCTTCATTCCCAGAGCCTCTGAGAGGGGAGGCATCCTATGGAGGGCCAAAGGGGAAAAAAATCCAGGGTCTCAGCTCAGGTTTGGGAGCCAAGCACTTGATTCCAGTGGGAAAATCAGGATCCAGGGGGAAGGTGCACAACCCCGATGGACTCATCACAGAGCTGCTCTGCTGGGGAAGGGCCTCCATGCAAGGTCTTTGGCTCCTTGCAGGCAGGAGCAAGTGCATCCTCCTGTTGGACTGATGACACTTGGTGCCTGAGGGGCCAGAGACTTCCCGAGGCTGAACCCATCCCATCCCAGTGAGATGGCCACATCCCCACCCATCTGGGAGGCTCACCATCAAAGGCAGCCATGATCTCTTCGCTCATGAGCTCCTGGTGGGTGACCAGAAGGGCTTGTCTGAACTTCAGGTTTGTTTCCCTGTGAACAAGAGCCAGGGAGGGAAAAATAGAACAACCCTGTGGGGTGACAGAGCTGTTAATTGTGCTGTCAGACCCATGGGACGGAGACGGACATTAATTATTGGGTGTTTACATGAGTGATGGCAATGAAAGGCAAGATAGGGACCTATATCATGCCAGACACCAAGCACTCATGCAGGGAGAGAGCGCTGGACCAGAGACCCTGCCATTAAATCATCTGCAGATGGAGGCAGGAGGGACAGGCAGCTGCTGTCCTCTGCCTGGCTGTGAGGGAGCTGAGAGATGGAGAGAGAGAGAGATGCCCGAGCTCACAAGCTCCTCTGTGGAAGCCTCAAAAGTGTTTTTGGACTCCCATTTTTCAAAATCTGGGGCTCAAATCCCATTTCTGGGGTGCTTGTAGGTTTAGCTTTTGGAGGATCCCCCAAATCCCATGATTTCTGCTGGACTTGCAGCCCTCCCAGCATGCCTGACCCCCACACTGCGAGGGGTTCCCCAAGACCGGAGGCTTCAGCCTTTGGCTGGGACGTCTCCACCCCTCTCCCCCATGGCAATAGCAGTCCCCTGCCCCTCTCCTCACCCATCGATGTCAGCAGTCTCCACGTAGCACAGGCTGCTGGGCTCCGAGCTGCACAGCAAAAGCATGTCGGCCTTGAAGAGCAAAAAGGGGGAGAGAGCACCTGGCTGAGCCCCTCCTTGCCAAAACTCCCCCCCCCCCCCACCCCTGCCCCTGGTGTGCAGCCAGCTCCAGGGCATCACTCACCGGGACGAAGCTCTCCTTACGCAGGCGGACAATGTCCCCAACGCAGATGTCACGCCATTTCTGCCAGCAGAAGCTGCAGGAGAATTAGGGGTGGACAGTTTTATCCTTGCAGAGCAGTGAGAATGGGGGCTGTGGCTGTTTCTGTCCTCTGGACCAGCCTGTGCCTGTCTGAGCTTCTTGCATGAATGGGGTCTCTAGATGGTTGGTTCCTCTGCCACCATGGTGGCCTCGCATGTGGATGGATGACTGAAGGACAGCTGAGCACCAAGGACGGCACAGGACCCATTTGTCACATCCATATCCCCCATACCTATGGCTGGCAGGGACTTTCAGTCCCCTGGCCACAGGTGGGAAATGCTGGTCCTCCCCTGGACCAGTGTTTAGCAGTGATATGGCTCCATGGGTTAGATATGAAGACCTGGAGGAACTTCTGTGGCCAAGGAAACCCTCTTCCCAGCACATGACCGAAAATTAGAGCTTTTTTAGACCTGTTGTCTGTGGCTGGAATATGATCATCCCTACGGAGGAACAGCTGGACCTGCAGCAGATTTTGGGAGGTGGTGGGAGTTCGCAGTCAGGGACAGTCCCACCAAAACCCTTCTCAGCTGCTGTGCTCAAGGGTGCTCAGCACTTCAGATGTTCCATCATTCCACACAGGCCTAGAAAACAAGGGTACAGCTTCCCAAAGCCCCTCACCTCTTCCCAGACAGAATTTCACATGGCCTGCTGTTGATGTTTCTGTCACTTTGGTGACGGCCCTGCACAGAGAGAAGAAGAGGGCAAAAGAAAGGGATGGGCCATGCTGGACTTCCTTGTCCCCTGAAACAAATCCTCTTAATGCCACAGTCTGCCTCCTCAGCCCCAGGGCAAGATCTGCTTTCTGAAACAATTGGAAGATGTATTCCAATGAATAAAGAGGATAAATTCCCCCAAGGTATTTCTGGGGACCAATCTGGGAATATAGACATTGGTTAAGATATTAAAGATTACAGAGACGGGGGTCCAGACCCCAAGGAGACCAACCGGCTGGTCACATCCTTCCCATGGGAAAATACAAAGCATTTTGGACACGGTAGAGTTGATGGTACCTCAGGAACGATGAGTGACAGCAACTCCCAAGTTTTTCAGTTCACCCCACAGCAAAGGGGCCCTTTCTGCTGACTGTGCCCCCCAGGACCTATGCCCAACACTCAGCCTTTTGCTCCAACCCATACTTACAATGTCATCAGTCAGGTCTCGTAGACCCCGGATGGTGAGAAGGCAGCTCAGGGGGAACAGCAGAGTATACCAGGGCAGCGTGGAGATCTCAGGGAAGGTCTAGAGAAGGAGAATTTTATACCACTGACACAACGTTCATCCCACCTTGGGACACTTGAGGTGACTAACTCCCTCTCCCTCCTAGTTCCCTTCCCCAGACAGCGCCTGAGGATGGCAGGAACCCATTTAAGAAGAATCAAATCAACATCTCTGCCTACAGAGAACTGTTTGTTGAATTTCCACCTCTTTTTAAAGTGGATGTGTAAAATTCGTGTGGGTCCCTGAATTTGGAGGGTAGGATTTCTATGTAGGTATGGTCTACATGAGCTTCACTTACATCCCAACCCAATCAGTTTAACGTAACCAAACTTTACATATGGGATAAACCCCTCAGAGTTCATGAAAGACAATTAATGCCACTGAAAAGCATCTTTGACGCCATTTTAGACCAGAGTCCCCTACTCTAAACGCCAGACAACCTTCCTTTGCTAGACAGTCTCCCACACACTTGCTCTTACCTTGGTGTCCATCTCACCTGTAAGAAGATGACAAAGACGAAGTAGACATTGGCCATTCGGTGGAACTGCTCATAGAGGTTCAGTGGCAGGAAGGTAAAGATGTTGTACTTGGCTGTCTTAATGGCATTGCCCTGCAGAAGAAAGGCAGGTCAAAGCCACAGGGGGAGCTCAGCCATATGAAATCAATGATGTGTTTTGAAAATGCCAAAAACATTCTGTTTTTTTTAGGACTTCTCAACTTTTCATGGCATAAGAGATGCCTTTAAATATTTACCAAAGCCATAAGGAAAAAAGAGATTTATTAGAGCAAAGGGCCATATAAAATGGAAACAAAATAATTTGCTTCTGATCTTCTAAAGCATATCTAACTGACCTCCAACTAGATGGTCATTATTTAGCTGGGGAAAAAAAAAAATCTGGTTTTGTTCAATCAAAACTTTTCCCAAAAAACTTTCTTTTGATTTGAACATCATCAGACTAAAAAGTATCCTTCATACAGTACTGCTCCTTCCCTGACAGCTTCAGAGGGCATCTGGGGCACCAGGCAGGGAGCAGCCCTTCCTATTCATTTTGGATTACGTATGTGACTCTCCATCCTACTGGAGATCACTCTGCAGCATCTCTGTCATGTCACCTCCAACCACCAACAGCTCAGGAATCAGGGGCTGAGTAAAGAAATGGCCCAGGACTGGCCCAGGCTGACTCACCGCATACTTCTTCTTGGTCAGACAGAAGGCAAATTTCTTCTTGAATTGCATGTGGTAGTTTCGGTCATTGGCCCTTACCTCCCAGGTGAAAGCTGGAAAAGCAAGTGGATATCCACCAGCTCTCATCAGAGCCAGGCCCTGGTCATCAGCCTCTGGCCTCTAAGGACACAAGGACCAGTGATGGTGCCACTGGGCTCATGGTGACCCACTGCTGGTGACATGGGCTTTCCATGGTGCACCTACACCTTGAGAGCAGTTGGAGGTACAACTGGGACAGAGCTGGATCTTTAGGGTCAGCTAGGTTACAGAGTGGGCAGAGCGGGCAGGAGGCTGGAAGCTTCCAGAGATGTATGACTGCTGCGCACACTTCCCCTCTGAGCCTCAGGCTAACCGTTTGGGCTCAGGTTTTTGTTTAACAGTATAATCAGGCCAGGTGAAGGACGACTTCTCCATGCACAGTCTTTCCTATTCTGAAGACTGGTTGTTCCTCTCCTGATTTCATTTTTGATACTGAGAAGCAAGGGGACATCCCAGCCATGTTCCCCAACTCCTGCACCCCAGCTGACAGTCTATCCGTCCAGACCATTTCACCCCAAATCTGCTGCTTCTCCATCTCACAACCTTGTCCCACATTCAACTTTGTCATAAGCTGTCTAAAAAGAAAGAAAAAAAAAACCAAACCCAAAACACACTCATTGCACACTGACCTGGCAGCTGCTTCTTTCCATGCATGCAGCCTGAGACTGGGTCCTGCTCAGCCATGCTGGCACTGCTGCCAGGATCTAGGAACAAGGACAACCACAGATATTTGCAACGCTGAACAATGACAGCATGATCCCACTGGGATGCTCCAACATCCCAAAGCTGGACCCCCCACCCCTCCAGGGCAGGACATCATGCAGAAGGGACAGTCTTCTGAGCACAGCTGGGGATGGGTGTCTTCCCCAGAGCCACAAACTAACTTAGCCCTTTTTACTATCCCAGAGATGTAAAACCTCACAGCAGTCCTCTGTAGGCATCTGAACGTTACAGATCAGTGACGTCAGGCTGAATATTTATGAGAAGATGTCTTTCTCCCTTTAATGCCTGATGTTATTTGCCCTGCCTTTTGCAAGGCCAGCCACAGCTCAGATCTGAATTGAAATCCACTTCACCCTGGCATTTTTTTCCAACAGTCACAGATTTGCCCTTCATGGGTGCCTTACACTTACACAAACCTTGTGTGGGCATCGGTGCTGGCGGTTGCCTGGTGTTATGGGTTTGTGTGGCACGGTTTTCTTTGATAGTGGCGGAGGGGGCTGCAGAGGTGGCTCCTTTAAGAAGCTGCTAGAAGCTTCCCCGGCTCCCAAGAGTCGGACCCGCCTCTGGCCCAGACAGGGAGTGATGGTGGCAGCGCCTCTGGGAGAACATATTTAAGAAGGGGAACTGGCAGTGCGTGGGGGATTGGAACATGAGAGGAGCACCTCTGCAGATACCGAGGTCAGTGAAGAAGGAGGGGAGGAGGGGCGCCTGAGGAGGCTGATGGCCCTGCAGCCTGTGGTGAGATGGCAGGCTGTCCCCTTGCAGCCCATGGAGGTCCATGGTGGAGCGGAGGCTCCCAAAGATGGCTGTAACTCCATGGTAAAAACCGCACTGGAGCAGTGTGTGACTGGAGAGCAGCCCGCGGAAAGGACCTGCGCCAGGGAATTTCGGGAAGAACTGAAGCCCGCGGAAAGGACCCACGCCAGGGAAGTTTGTGAGGAACTGCAGCCCGCGGAAAGGAAACACGTTGGAGAAGTTGGTGAAGGACTGTCTCCCATGGGAGGGACCCCACGGTGGAGCAGGGGACGAGTGAGGAATCTTCCCCCTGAGGAAAGGAGCAGCAGAGACAATGTGTGGCGAGCTGACTCAACCCCTATCCCCTGTTCCCCTGTGCTGCCGGGGGGAGGAGGGAGAGAAAACCGGGAATGGAGCTGAGCCGGGAAGGCGGGAGGGGTGATTGGGGGGGAAGGTGTTCTGATGTTTGGTTTCCCTTCCCAATACCCTTGTGTGGTTTTTTTATTTGATTTGTAGTAAATGAAATGGATTTTGTTTCTTCCCCAAGTTGAGCCTGTCTTTTGCCCGTGACCATAAGTGGGGAGTGATCCTTCCCAGTCCTTGTCTCAACCCACGAGCCTGCCTTTGTATTTTCTCCTCATCCCAACGTGGCCAAGGGAGGGGGTGGGGGGTGAGTGAGCGGCTTCGTGGTGCTTTGTTACCAACTGAGCTGAACCTGAAACCACGACACCTGGATAGACTCCTGCCTTCTCAGTGTCCTCAGGGATGTTCAACAGCTTTGGTGTGGGTCATCTTTCAGACACACCTTTGCCCAGTCCCAGCTGCCCACGACAACTCAAAGACATTTTTCCTCTCTGAGGAAGTTATGGGAAATCATTTGAAGTCATCAGCAAGGAGTAGAAACTCTCCCCATCCTGCCATCACACCCGAGCATCCGTCATGCCTAGAGAGCAGCCACCTTCGTCAATGACAAGATTTCCCTTATGCTCAGTAGCTCAGTGACCTTCCCTGCAGAGATGTTAGGGAAGATTAATTAATGTTTGTGAAGCGCTTTGTGATCCTTACATGAAAGGAGTCAGTGAGGTATAAAGCATTAATTACCTTATTATTAAATAATCTCACACTGCCATTATTCACACATATCTCACACAAGTCTCTCCCTGCCATTATTTTTTATCTCACGCCTTTGATCACTTCTTTTTTCCATTCTTTCACCAAAGTATCTACTTCTCTCCCTATTGCTTGCTCCTCATGGTACAAGGCAAATTTGATATTGGTTTGCCCCAACACACGACGCTTCCCTGAGATGCTTGCGGATGCCACCAGCTGGGCCAGAGCTGTCACCTCATCCTAGGTCAAACAGACCCCAAACAGCAACATGGGCAGCACCTCGGCCCCTGCATCCAAGAGCTTGCCCCAAAAAAGCTTTGATCCACATTAGCCTTCTTTACCACTAAGGACTCAACATTTGTCACTGTACTTGGATCCTAAATGACAGCCATGAACTCAGCATATTTGGGGCCCATCTTTATTTTCACAGCATGGCTGAGAAGCAGGGCAGGCTTGCAGAGAGCTGTTGTGCATGGTGGGACGCTCATGCTACATCCTACAGCTCCAACTACCATTTGTCCCACAGATAAGAGGGAGTGGGAAGACCAGGGATACCTGGAGGGACAAGATATCTTCCATACCCAGCCGCACAGAAGCCCCATGGTGCCCAGGCTGGCTGTTCCCACTTCATTTGGGCAAAATAAAGTGGCAAAGCATTTGACACAGAGAAATGCAAATCTCCTGTCTTCCTCCCTGCTGTGACCCCACTTGTGTCCTTGGCCCAGTGAAGCTGTCAGCCTGCCACATCTTTCCCTGCAGACAGCAAACTCTGGGCTGCAGCTGGTTGCAGACAGACAAAGTGGGAGGCACCAAACTGCCCTCCATCTCCTGCTCCTGGCAGGCATGTTTCCCTGCCTCCTCCTAACAGAGGGGTGGGCTCCCCTGACCATGCAGGGGTACCTCGTCCTCATGGACCATAAACAGGCCAAGGGATACAGGCTCAATGGAGGTACCTGCACCCCAGGGAACATCCAACAGAAGACAAGATGCACCTCAGGGCATCCAGAATGAGGAAAACTGAGCCACCTGCTCACACCCCTCTAAGCCAGCCAGTGTCCCTTGGTTCATACTGGTGGAGGTAACCATCCCTGCCATGACCCAATCCCCAACACTGGGCCAGGGCGCAGCAACATCCTCACCAGCCCTGGTCCATCCTGCAGTCACCAACCATGGGCAAGCAGGGCAGAGCCAGGGATGGCAGTCAGGCTCAACCCTGAGCCCAGATCTCCAGTCAAGCTTGCGATGATGAGTAGGCCCAGATTCAAGCTAGGAATTCAACATGCAGGTCAGAATCAGGTCTGGTGACAAAGGACAAAGTGAGACATAGCCTGGTGATTGCTGGCCAGGTCCGTTGGGACAAGAGAGCTTCAAGGCCAAGCCAGAAAGTCAGTCCATGGGTAGAGGGCTGGGTCCATGGCCAGGCACAGGCACTTGGCCAAGCTGGAGACAGACCCACCTACAGCTAAAGCTTGGGCTAGGATTGAGCCCAAGGTCTGAGCTTAACTAGGGTCCAGGAGCAATGTGGGAGAGGTCCCAGGTGAGGCTGCTCAGGACCATAAACACCTGTCAGTGCCCTCGGGGCCCTGACCCTTTGCTCAAAATTTCTTCTGACCTTGCTCCAGGATATTAATATTAAAGCTGAGGCCAACAGTGATGAGTGCCAAGATGTTTGCCTGGGCTCACTGCTTCCAAAATAGCAAACGGTGTGATCACTTTAATCAAAGAGTCTAACTCTGCCCTGCCCTGAGTCTTGCCGAGATGCACTGGAAGACCTTACTTTTGTCTGTGGTCATCCTTTCAGAAGGTCTCTCTTGCGCCCAGGATCAGGCCTGAAGTTGACCATCTATCATGTCCCCGCTGTGTTTGGCACCTTCAAGCCCATTGTACCCAGTAACAATTGCCATTACACCCTCTGCACACCGCTCATCAGCTCCAAAGCACCCCTATTCCTGGGCGATGCTAAATGAAAGTACAGCTAATTTAGCACCGGCAGTTGGCAGATGCAGGACGCCCCGTGGAGCTGAGCGCTGTGCAAAGGCAGCCATGAAAACAGTCTCTTGCCAAAGCCTGGGAGCAGGGTGAAAAGGAAAAAAAAAGAGTGATTCAAAGCACTAGAGAAATACTCCCAAGGAGGTATCCAAGAAATCTTGGTTCCAAGAAAACTCTTGACAAACCTCACTCATCATCTCAATAATTAGAAATAAAAATTGCACTTTGGGTAAGTGGGAACAGGCTGGAAGAGGGTGCCAGGGCACCCTGCCAGCCCCAGCCGTGAGGGCGGGCAGCCAAACCCTGCACCAGCCCTAGCCTGGAGCTTCCCAGGGCCAGCGATGGCCAAAGGCACAAGACATCCTCTGACCACTGCTCCATGCCTCATCTAGACCAACAGTGATTTATTAGCCCATGGGATGTTCCTCCAACGCAACGACTGGGATGAACCAGCTGGTCCAGCTGGCTTGGCAGGGAACATCCCGTCCTGCTGGTCCCTGACGTCTCCAGCTGTAAAGCAGCCACGTGGTGCTGCTGGGTGCTAACAAGACCCAAAGCAGAGCTTTCTCACCCAAAAAGCACAGTTTTAGGCTAGCAGAGGTTTGCATGGCTGAACACAAATAAACCAGTTTTAAGCAGGAAAGGGCACTGCGCCACAAGGGTTTGGCCTGGGTTAGGGAAACACGTGGAGATTTATGTTGTTTGCTGATCCGACCTGCTGCTATGGGGGTTTCTGTGATGGATTTGTTTCTGAAATCTCCAGATAAATGTTGAGTTGTTGCTCAGTCCAGGAATTAGTGTAAGACACGTTGGGTTCCCTAGGAGGGCCCAGCAGACCCAGCACAGCCAGTGCCCGTGGTCAGGGGCTTCTGCTCACCTTTCTGCCCCTCCTGCTCCCTCCCAGACAAAAAAAAGCAGGGAGACAGGA
The DNA here is from genome assembly GCA_013401275.1 of Pandion haliaetus. Lineage (NCBI taxonomy): Eukaryota > Metazoa > Chordata > Aves > Accipitriformes > Pandionidae > Pandion > Pandion haliaetus. The sequence continues at coordinate 136,247 of VYZV01023826.1, forward strand.
CCAGCCTGACCCCTCCATCCCCTGCCCGTGGCCGGAGGGTGTTGCTGTAACCAGCCTTGTAAGTGCTGCTGTTGTTTACCTGACTGCAGCATCCCTGTGGGACCCCAGCTGGTGCTCCGCCACCCCGGGGACCACCCCACCACTGCCAAGCCCCAGTTGCTACAGCTCTGGCACCACCCCAGGCTCGGCCCCAGCATGACAGCCATCAGTGACACCAGCCCGAGGATGGCAATGAGCAGGTGGGTGGGTGCATGCTACAGCAGCCAGCTCATGCCTCCTCCTGCCCTTGTCATGTTGGAAACACCCCCGCGCTCTGGCCGGGTTGATCACAGCTCATTAAAACCTCTCGGGGCTTTTTCCCCAGCTGTGAGGACATGCCTGGGCCATGAGTTTCCCTCCACTTGCCGTGTTTTTCCACCTGCTTTGATGTGACTGCAGGTGAAAAGACAGTCCCCCCATCCCAAAACGCTCCTCCGTGCCCAGCATCCAACTGCGGCTTTGTTAGAGGGGTGCTGCCCTGGGCTCCCCCATTCTCCCCAAGGTCCACAGGGAGAGATGCAGCTCCCAGGAAAGCCCCAAAGGACCCCCTGGCAAAGAGCTCCCCACTGCACCCACTGCCCACTCGGGTCCCAATCAGCACGCATGGGTGCCCCAAAGCGAGCAGGAGGAGGAGGATGGCAGCTCTTGGGAGCTGCTGCCCTGAGGTGGGGATGCCACCATGCCACACTCCCCTCCGGGTCCCCGTACCTGCACTGATCCTGCCCGCAGCCCTGCTGACAGCCTTGGGCAGCTGCCGAGCTCCTGCCACCACAGCACTGAGCGGGATCGCTGCCACCCGTCCTGCCCCATGCAGGGACCGTGGGGACAGCCCATGCCACACCTCCAGCCCTGGCCTCTGCAGGGACCTGCCTGCCCTGCCTGCCTCCCATCCTGGGTGCCTGCCTCTCCCTGCCTGCTGCGCCAGGGCACCCCCCGGGGCTCCCCCTCCTTGCTGGCAGCCGGGCATGGCTCAAAACGCGCCCGGATTTATCATCTCGGCGCAGCTTGGTTCAAAATAACCCAGAGCTGCTGCTGCAGGAGCTGTTCCTATGGGATCTTCCAGGGGATGGGGACACAGTATCACGGCCAGGTTGTCCCCACCACCGTCCCGGTGGAGAGACAGGTGGTCCCAAACGGGGTCCAAGGGCAATGGGTGGGCACGAGTATCTCTGGGGCAGCATTTAGGCAGACAGCAGGCAGATCCAGGCAGCAGGGGTGTTGGGCTGCACCAGGGCTGAACTGGTTTCACTGGGGAGCACTCAGTCCCCCTCCCAGAACCCCCAGGGTCTGGCAGCAGTTCGGTAGGGCTTGGGCTGTGCCTTGAAGACCAAAGAAGTTGGGAGCAGGGGCCAGCCGAGGAAGAGGAGGCTGAAGCCACAAACGAACTGTGCTGCCTCCAAGCAGCCCTGAGGTGACAGGAGTGGGACTGCAAACCCAGCTGGGGACAGAGGCCACCTCATTAGTGACAGCAGCTAAGGAGAGGAGACCCAGCCCGGTGTCTCCCTGCTCTCCCATCTCACCCCGCACTCATCCCACAAGCCTGTGGAGAGGCTCCACTGTAGTGATCGTGTGTTAGCCATCGTTAGATTAATTGCTTACTGCAATTAACCACAGAAACCCGGAGGCAATTAACCAAGCACTGGCCTGACAGTCCATAAAGCATTTACTGCATAGTCATTAATAACTCGTTTGAGGTCCATAAACAACACAGCTGCACTATGTCCCCATATCCCAGTGTCCCCATGGGGCACTGGGTGATACTGGCCAGCACCCGACCTGTGACAGTGGGTGTGGATTTGGGTGCATCCCCATCCCAGGACTGCTCCTCACCTCCTGAAAAGGGAAGGGAAAACCTCACCCAACCCTTGCCCAAGGGGCTGGTGCTGTGAGATAAGCCAAATTAACAAGTTATTGTTAATTCTCAGCAAAGTTGGTGAGTGGCAGCACGTATCATTGGAAAAAAAATAACCGCGGCAGCCACCAAGGGGTTCAGCTCGAAGGGAGAGGTCTGGGTCACAGCGGGCAGGACAGGACGTTTTGGTTAGATGGTCTCAGCAAATGCCAGTGGTGAGAGCAGGCAGATGCTGGAGCAGGGCCGGGGCCAGGGAGTCTCCATCCTCAACCGCAGCAGGGTCTGGCCGGCTCTGCTGGGAGCAATTTTTTGCATTTTTGCCGCCCCAGATTATGACCGTTAACATTAACCCAACCCTTCTCTCTAAATACAAGTGGAGTTTCTCCCTTCCCGCTCCCTGAGCCCATCACCTGCCTTTCGCGCCTGCTCTTCCCCAGCAGCTCCTCCTCTGCCGCGGTGATCCCCGGCAGCTCTCATGGGGCTGACGCCTGGCCCTGGAGCAGCATCTGTGAGGAAATTCGGCATTTTGACCATTCCTACCTGCTGCCCCTTCCCTGCTGCTCCCTCTGCACCTGCAGCACTGAAGCTCCGCAAAGACCCTTGGATGAAGGCAGCACCAGCACCACTGGGAAGGGCCAGTGGCCACTTGGGCATGGTGGGGTCAGGCCCTGGCCCCAAACCTCTGCATCCCCCCGGTTTTCGCAGCCGTTCGCTGCTTCCGGCAGCAGTGGGCCAGATCCGGAGGAAGGAAAGGGATTTGCACATCCTGGCCCAGTGCTCCCCCCGCAGGGACACGTGGCAGGTGGCTTCGGGCACCCAGAAACCAATAATGCCGGCAGAGAATGGCCGAGGTCACCCTGGCAACCGCAGCCAGCGAAGATGACATTTTTTCCAATCAATCGTCCCCTGCAATTAGCTGAACACACCCCCCCGGTGCAATTGAGTGCCGGGAGGCTGCACACAGCCCAACACTGGGGCAGAGGATGCTCCTCCGGGCACCACGATGACCGTCCCAGCACATCCCCCTCCGGCACAAGAGACCCTTGTGAGGTCTGCCCCACGGCAGTGGTGGCCAGATCCTGTGTGCAGCCTTCTGCACTTGCAGGGAAGAGTTAAACCTTTGAGCCTGTTTTTTTACCCTTGCTTGTGGACTGAGCAGCTCCAGGAGCCCCGTTCCAACTGGCCGAGCAGCTACAAAGCCAGGTTTGTTCAGAGAAAATAATAATAATTTAGAAACGTTTCTGTGCAAGACAGGGGTTGTTGCTCAGCCTGGGAGAAGCCCCACGTGCAGCCCCCGGCCTCAAGCCAGCACCCCCCCGGGCTCCCATTAACGCCCCAAACTTTGGTCTCAGCTCGGCCACTAGCAGACATGATGGCGATGGTGGGGGCCATCACAGCATGATGGATGGGCAGCGGTGCCTCCGGGCATGGGTGCTGCCTCCCCTGAGCCCCCGGAGCAGAACTGCTCTGCACAGAGGCGGTGGCAGGAGTGAGCGATGCCCTTGGCACTCAGCACCCGCCTCCAACACCCAAGAATTTACCCCCCCCCCCCAAACCTGCATAACCAGTTGACTGCTACCCTCCTTCCTGCTCAACACCCTCCTCCTCCTCCTCTTCTCCTGGCCACCCTGCAGCCACATCAGGCCAGGGGACAGTGTTGGGAAGGGGACAGGGCTGATCACTGGTGGTGACTCTCTTTCTCACCCACCACCAGCCCCTGCTCCCCAGTCTGGCCAGTTCTCCTCTCTTACTGGTGGCTAGAGGGTGCAGGACACCGGTCCCTGCGGTGACACCAGTGTGACCCACCTTGCCGTGCTGCAGGTTTAGGGCTGGGAACAGGGACCACCATGTCTGGGGAACCCCACATCCCCTCTGCACTGCAGGGCACTTCAGGAGTCCAGGGCCATGGCAGGGGCACAGGCATCCCCTGCTGCCACCCCAGGGGAAACCAAGGCACAGACCAGAGCGGCCGAGATGCCCGGGCTTGGGGCACTGACCCCAGCTCTGGCCAAACAAGACTGGAGCGAGGAGAAGTGCAGAGGGAGTGGATGCACGGGGGCTGCCGTGAGGTCCCTATCCCCATCGACCATGGCAAAAAGGGCCTCACAGCACCAATGTCACGCATAAGGAGCTTTCCTGCCTGTACACACAAGCTGTGGGATCCCTGGTACATGACGGATACTTGCCCCCAGATCTTGCCCTCCTGAAGGTTCTGGACAAACCAGGATAAAAAGCGTTTTGAAAAGAGGATCGATGACCGTGGTCACCTCTGACCTGTGCCGCGTGGCTCGGTGGCAGGGGGTGACGTGCAGATGCCCCGTGGATGCCCCTTGATGGGGGGATGATGCTGCAGGATAAGACAGGCCCTGATGTAAACCCTGGTAGCATCTGCAAATGTAGGGTTGCATGGGATGAGCTGCCCAGTCTCAGCTGAAGCTGCAGAAGAGGGACATGTAATGACCCCATGTGCCCAACCAGCCCCTTGGGCTGCCCAAAACCTCTCTCTGCCTTGCAAGGGGGCAGGAGGCTGCTTTGATTTGGGTTTGGAAATTCCCTCCCTGGTGACATGGGCAGGTGGGGAGCAGCCATGCAAGCCGAGCTGCAACCAGTGCTGCAGAGGCAGGAACCCTCTTCCTGGGGCTGAAACAAGCTCTGACAGTGCCATCAGGGACCCAGCAGGTCACTGTATCCGTAACCGCTCCAAGGACACAGCCAGCCCAGTGGCACCAATTTGCTGGTAAAGAGCTTAGACTGGGATGGGGGCCAGAGGCTGTTTCCACAGATCAATACAGGCACAATGTGCGGGGACAGGGGCTGGACCCCCAGCAAGGGGGGACAAAGTGGGAGGATTTGTAACACCCTGGCATCTCTGAGCTGGGGTGGAAACTGGGCCTTTTTTTCCAGCACGCTACTTCGCGTCACCCTCTCCAAATTTCAGCTCACCCTAAATGAGCTGGCTGTGCCAGTCTGAAGGGGTTTCAGGCAGCAAGGGACCAGGGTTACAGCTCAGGGGGTCTCTGCTTGTTTGCTTCCTGATTCAGCTCCAGCATCCCAAAGCCGAGCCAGTGGCAGGGGAACAAGCAGCATCAAGCATGGGGGCTATGCTTTGAGTCGGAGACAAAGGACCCCAAAGGGGCAAAGGTTTCAGAGAGCAAGGAAGCCCATTGCTGCAGTTTCTGTTGGCAATGCCCCAACTCTAGCAGCACCCCTGGGAAACAAGGTTTTCCAGGGAAAAACGAGGGTCTCCGAGACAGATATTGAACACAAATCTGCAGCACCGCTGTCCATCTGTCCATCCGTGTGTCCACCTGCACACCCAAAGCTGGGTGAGCAGTGCTCATCTGCGACTGGGGCTCTTGCAACCCTAAAAACCCTGCCTGCCTCACAGCGGGTAACCTGCAAGAGGGGGATGTTGTGGGAGGAGAGGGACCACCATCCCACAGGGGAAGGGATGGCACCCCGGGAGGTTAGTGCTGGAGCTCAGCACACCCAGCACCTCAAAGGCCCATAAAGGTGGCTGAGAACGCGGGTCAGCCGTGACTTTTATAGCATCTTGAGTAACCGCTGCCATCGCCAAGCCATCACCAGCACGTTAAATAAAACACATTGCCAGTGAGGTCATCTAATAGCCTATTATTTTTTTATTTGAACTTTTTACCTTCACCTCTTCCTCCGTGCTGAATCAGCTCCTTCGCTTGGCACTTTAATTCCTGCCCCATTTGCAAGATTGATATGGGCTCTCCTGGGGAGCCTGATCAGGCAGTGGGAGGATGCCCAGGCAGGCACTGGCGCTCCTGGACTTTCGCCCCAGCTCCGGGACAGAGGCAAGAGGAGCCAGGACCTGCCCCACTGCTGCCCCACAGCTCAGGGCACCACATGGGGGGCAAGAAAACTTTGCCCAGAGCATGGATATGGCCCACGCCACCCCAGGCACCATGGGCATCATCTTGTCTTACAGTCCCAGGGGGTTGGGCTGGACTTTTGCAGCAGCACTGTTTTCACACCCTTTCCTCAGCTCAGCCGGGGAAGGCTGACATGCCACAGAGAGGCACAGACTATTGAGAGCTGCGAAGCTGGTGACAAGCGCTGGGGGAAGGCTGGACTCTGCTGCAGAGCCACTTTGTGAGGACGTGGAGGAAATAACAGCAGCTGCAAGTTGAAGGGATGCCTCAGGGAAGCCTGCCCGCCTCCAGGATGGCTCCAGCATCCATCTTCCCTGATCCAGCTGCAGGCAGAGCAGACCCAGACTCAGGAGCGTGCGTCTAGTCAACACTCTTTTATTAAAAACAATTACAAAAAGTTACAGGTTATAATAGTTATGTACAACCGAAAAACCTCTTACCAACTACAAACCTCTGGATTTACAGTGTTACGGTGCCTGGGGGTGGAGGCAATGGCAGCCCTTGAGTCCCGACACTTGCTCTGACCCACACTGACAGTGTGGGTAGAAGTGGTCCGCTTTCCCACTAACATCCCACAAGACAGGCAACCTCCCCTCCGCACACACACCCCACTCCAAAAGCCTCATTTTAGGGGGTCCCCGCTAAACCATGGGGAAAGAAAGGGGAAATGACCAAGGTCCCCTGTCCTGGCAGGACTCATGCCCGGAGGAACACACCCTGCAGCAATGTTCTGCCTTCCCCAAGCCCAGGTGGTAGGATCAAGCCAAGCAACCAGCTCCCCAAGCAGGACACCAGCACACTGGGTCCACGTTAGAAATGTGATGGCTTTTCCAGGGAAGACAGCTGCTGCAAGAGAGGGCCGGGAAGCTGGGACTGCCTGTCAAGTAACGGGCGAACCTCAAGGCAAGAGCCAGCTTTGAAATCTAACATGGCTGCATGGTAGATTGGTGAGCTGCTCCAGGTGCTCTGTCACTGCAGCCAAGGGTGCAGATAAACAGGGGGTTAAACAAGGGAAAGAGGCAGAAGCAAACTTTCCTTGCTGGTTAGGAAGCAACTGAACTTTCTTTCTGTCTCTCCCACAGCCTGTGTGGGAACAGCATCGTTCCCTGCAGGTTATGGGAGAGGGGAACAAGACAAGGTGTCCCAGGGGTGCTTCACAAGGAAGCCCCTGGCAGGGAAGGAGGTGGCTGCAACGCTTGACAAAGGTGGGCTGCAAGGAGAGCTGGATGTGACGTGCCCTATGGAGCACTCGGGGACTGGCAGGGAGCTGCACAGCCTGAAATTTGGGGTAATAAACAGGCTGGGAGCCCATGCCACTGCCTGCCAGAGGACACACAGAAGGGCTCAGCAATAACAGGAGCCTTTACAGTCCCCACTTCTGGTGGCTTCATGAGAGCCTGGCAGAGGTCAGGCACTGGAAGCCATATCCTTGCCTCTCAGGACAGCCGTACCAGCACTGTCCAGCCCACACAGAGGGGCCCGAGCACAACACCCCTGCCCATGGCACACAGCCCAGCCCTGTGCTCCTCCCCGCTGCTGCAATGGGCATGGAGGTGGGACAGGTCGGCAGGATGTGCCGGGTGACATGCAGCACATCCCCAAACTCTGAGCCCAGCACCGTCAACGGGAGTACAAAGAGGGGGACCCACCTCTGACAAGGACCAAAACCCAGGAGCTCCCCTGCCCCACTGCCACCGGAGCAACACAGCCAGCCCATGCCAAGGACGCGGGGGCCAGCACCATACCAGCTACTTCTGGGAAGCAATACCAGTCCCGCCTGGGATGGGCGAGGTGATCGCTGCTCTAATAATGGGGCTAAGCTACTGCCAGGACCTCAGCTAAAAGACCTCATTATCACGGACCATTTCGATCAGCTCTGTTGTTCCTCTGACAGCAAGGGAGCCTGGGCAGAGAGAGACCACTATAGCCATCCAGTCTGCCTGTGCTGCTGCCTCAGTCGCCACAAGTATGACAGAGACTCGCTCTCAACAGTTGCTTTTGTCCCTGGGCCAGAGAGACAGTAACTGGGTCTTTTGCTCTTCTTTAAAACACCCAACATGTAAACTAGTTTAAAAGAATAATTTTTACCTATTGCTTTTGCTCTTGCCTGCATCAGGTCCCTGCTATCAGGGACAGACTGGTGGGGAGTCCTGCAGACTACTAGGGGCCACCCTTAGGTGAAAACTTAGCTGCACCTACGTCCCCCCAAAACCTTGATCCCTACATACAAGCTCACTGGAGACATGCTGGAAGCTCAGGTCAGAGGAAGGACAGCTTGTCCTAACCCACAAAGACACAATGCCTGCTCTTAGCACTGTCCTCCCCAACATGGCTCCTCCCCTGGAAGGCTGCAAGTTGCTGCTTGGCTCTGAGAGCCCAATTTGTCCCAGCCCCACTGTCTCTTGCCTCGCTACTACACACACGGTTCCCTGAGGTCTGGGCAAGGTCTGACACTTGTAGTTTCCCCCTTTTTGCAGCGATTGCAGAACCAGGATGCCAGCCCTCACTGAAGAGATCACCTGGATAGCAGCAGGCAGTAATTCCCCTGACCCCACCTCATTCCTCTCTGACCTGCTGCTCCCACCACACACTCTCAGAGACAGCCTCCCTCTTGCAGCTCTGGCTTTCTCCTCCACAGTGGGACTGCACTAGGATCTCCTCCCAGATGGCTTGATCCTCAGCTCTCACCACCCCCTGCTTGCCACGTCAGCAATCCACTCACTTTACAGCTTCCTGCACAACTTTCTTCCATTTCCCCCCATCTCCAAACACTGTGGGAATCTACCAGCTTTGGAGTACAGACGCAATTTAAGTTACATTTGAAAAAAAGAAGGAAAAGATCTACCTTTAACTGAACCAGAAAGATCCTTCTGCACATATCCAACCTACCTCTAAAAGCTTCTCCTAGGAACCAAGAAGTTCTCTCTGTTCGTGCTACTCAAAACCACCTTGCCATGCCTACAAGGCAATTGTTGTACCACAAAGTATCCCTCAGGTGGAGTAAAGAGGATCTGAGAGCCACTATCTGGACACAGGGACCTGCAAGCAGTGAGCTGGTGCCATTCAGCTGCGCCAGTAGCAGTCCTTAAGTCCCATAAATACCTGCGAGTGCATGGGGAGTCTGGGGTAGCATGCTGCTGCGTACAGGTGGACAGTGTTACTCTGAGCATTTATTGCACTGCTTCAAAGAGGTGGAAGAGGAACAGGAGAGAGAGAAAGCGCAAGTCATCGTTTCACTTTAGCATCTTCTTTAATCTTCCAGACCATCAGCTCCATGCAAGCTCTGGCATCCTCGCTGGAGTCGTGCCCTTCCACTGGGGACAGAAAGACAAGGATGGCAGTTACCACCTCGGCCCAGGCAGCCCCTCCGCTGCACAGGGACTGCCTGCTCACAGCACAAAGCACAGAGGAAGGCTTCCTGGGACAAGGTCCTGCCTGACACTGCTGGCCCAGCTGCTCACTGCCCTCTGCCACAGCAACCACAGCTGCATCTGTGATCACTGTGAACCACAGTCATGGATTTAAAGTAGAAGAATTTCCACTAAACACATCTTTTGTTGGACTTCAGCCTGACACAATTCCCTTGTTTAAATTAAGGGCTGAAGTCCTGCTAGTCTGTAGGCCCCCAGGCTATGGAGTAGCTGGTCAGAGATGCCTCAATTTCCCCAGCAGTATGTTTACAATGTGCTCAAGGAAGATGGAAAGGAACATGCCATGCTTCAAACAGAAAGGTCAATCTGAGTTTGCCAGAGAGGGAAGGGAGGGCATGACATGAGGCCAGGTTGGATGGGGCTTTGACCAACCTGGTCTAGTGGAAGGTGTCACTGCCCATGGCAGGGGGTTTGGAACTAGATGATCTTTAAAATCCCTTCCAACCCAAACCATTCTATGATTCTATGATATGGCCTTGACAGAGCTACATCTGGCCTTCTCACACCACTTCTCTAGTCCCCACTTAACACAGAAAGGGAAGAAGCAAGTGCTGCTGGGCCTTAGAAAGGGCTCAAACTGAAACTGTGTGGCAGAGACTTCATATGCTGGCCCATTCACAGCTACTGCCAGACACTATGCAGGAAAGAAAAGATTAGGAGAAAGAGGATGACGGGGCTTGGGGAGAGCAGAGGAAGGCAGGTCCAAGGAGCTCACACCCAGGTGGGATGGGACATGAGACCCTCACTTTCAGCTCCTCCTTGGTCTCACCATTGTCCTGGATGATGCGCTTGAGGTAGTCTGCCATCAGCGTCCGGAGAGCCCGTTTGTAAGGCAAACCCAGCCGGTGGGGAAAGACAATTGCAGTATCCACCACTGTGCCATGGATAAGCTGGAGGGAGGGAGCAGGAAATAAACGTGCTTATTTTCCCTCTCCCACAGGGATGGACACTCCTTAGGATTAACCATGCTAAAACAATCTTCCGGTCAGCCTCTCAGGCTCAATGTAATGCTGTCACCAAGCTCCAACCCAACCAGTCTTGCAAGAGGCTCTGGCTGAATCAAAGATGACTCCCCCTTGAAGGGTGCGTGCACACAGGCTTCCCAATGCTTGGCCAGCCTCATACCTGCCCTCAAAGCCCTGCCTAACTGCACATTCAAAACAGCAGAAATTCCAGGCTGATTCAGTTTGAATAACTCGAACAGGACAGGTCAATCCTTAATACGCTGGCCTGAAGAAGCTGGCATACCTCTGAGAGTGTCTTTCACAATGAAAAACTAAGCCGAGGAACCAGTTGACCTGACAAAGCTTGTAACAGCCTTTCAACTGCTTCCCACTTCTGTCCACATCTTGAGAAGGACATGCAAGTCAAAACTATACCTAACCCATTATACATCACACTGCTTCTGCAGAAAAGGCCTAACCCTCAAAGTGCAAACCAACCTGAAAACTTCTAGTCCGTCAGCAATGAATCAACAGGAAGTTTTAACCAGCACTGGCTTAGCAAGGATGAAATGGGGCAAGGAGATCTTGTACTTCTGGGCATGAGGAGCTACACAGTGGATGGAAGGGAGGCCCTGGCCTAGTCCCATGTCCCCGTCAAAGTGCCTGGGCACACAGGAGAGGCAAGAGGTTTACTGTTGTCTAGGTATGATGTGTCATCATGCTGGAGGAACTGAGGATGCTGACCAGGTCAACATCCTACCTACCCTGCACCAAGGGCTCCTATGGAGGACCAAAAGCCCACATCTGACAGAGTCCATAAACATACAGTAAGCTGGCTTTTTTTAAATACTAATTTCTTACTCTCAGGCTAAGACAAGATTAATCCTCTGTCACCAAGAATATGTGTTCAGTGAATACTAAAAGAACATGGATTAAGGCAGTCCCACATCTTGAGTACAGGAGTAAAATGCAAGGTCTAAGAGATAAACCTGTATGCCTGACCAAAAGACAGCTCTGCAAGTGTTGACACAGGATGACTCATACAGGACCCTGATAATCCAGTCTCATCTGCCTCGACTCTTCCTAGGCACCAGCTAATGTTGCATGACAATCCGTAACTTTGTCATTAATAGTTTCATAGCCCAGCTCCGTAAATGCCTGAGAACAGCTGCAGTTTAACAGAAACAACCTGCTATGCTCTTTGGAGTATAAAACTGCCAACATTATGGATAATCTCTCCTAGACTGCAGTCAAGTTTGGCACCCACCCAGGCACAATGATAATTGCTTATGTAGATCAGGAAGACTGAGGAAACAGGATAATATAGCTTTAAATAAAAATTGAAATGCTATCACCATTTGGAGCTTGCCATGGCCATTAGCGAGATGTCAACTTTACTACCACAGCCTTCAGACATTACGACTTGACAAGCCACTGCCTGTCACACTCTGCTATATTGCTCTCAGGTTCATTCTCTTGGCAGTGTCTTCAACGCTAAGAGAAAATCATGCCTCTAAGAGGCCAACACAGTCATCTCTTGTGCTGATAAAACTGTAAAATAATTTTTTTATGATGATGATGAACTCTCCGAGAGGCTGGGATAAAGGGTGCCATGGAGAGGTAAAGTGCTTTGCAGGCATTAAAACCTCCTGCTTCCAAACCATTGCCGTGAGTTGGCAGCCACAGCTCTTCATCAAAGAAGATGCATGATAAAAAATGGCTAGAGGAATTTCTGGCTTGTGAGCATAGGCTAAAGACTCAGCTCCTGCCTGCCGCACGCTTTCTTGGCGACCCTGGACAAGCCCCTGGGGATCTATGTTCAGAGTGCAAGGGGACAGGACAGCCTTCCCTCACAGGACAGCAGAGATGGCTGAGAGATGTGCAAGGTAGACTGACAAGGGCCAGGCAGGAAACAAGACAGATAAAAGGTCAAAACAGCTTGATCAAAGTAACACCACAAATGACAGCAAACCAGGCAGAGAACCTCACTCTAAGAAAACAGACTTTTTAACATTATAAGAGGAACCATGAGAATTATCTCAAGTGGCAGAGACAACAAAGAGGCTTGTCCTGTTTCTAAAATAGTTACTGTGGGTATCCAGAGGGCACAGGGGACTCCGGAGCCTCCCCTGTTCATACCCTGACCCTGGCTGAGCACATTTTCAAGCCAGAGAGTGCTGATGCAAACGGAGGATTCTTGACTATATGGCAGGGGTGAAAGTCAAATGATTCAAGATCAGTCCTTCCAACCAGCCCTGCTCTATTCACCCTCCCAAGTCACCTCTAGAGAGGTCTGTCACCCTGGGCAGCACCAGTCAGTAAAAGCTGGGGTGATACCACGAATGACATGTGACCCACTCCCTTGCTCTTACACCACAGCCAGCTTACCACTGGCTCAGAGACAAGACAAGTCTACTGTGTTCCTCCTGGTTCTTGGAAATAAACAGTTCCCAAATTTAAAGGAGACATATAACACACACCAGGGTGGGAAAGAACCAGAGGGAGATGTAAACACAAGACATGCAAGTTACCTTTAGTGCAAATAAGTCACTTTCCAAGCTGTGCCCTATCAATATGGTATCTGCACTGAACATGTTCAGTAGGACGGCTTGGACATCCCGCAGGGTGATACTAGTGTTCTCCAGGTCCTCTTCTGTCACACCTGAGAATCTGCAGAGCAAGAGGAGGGCTTCCTTCACTAAAGGAACACCTCAAGGCCCAAAGCATCTCAGCCATTAGGAAGTGGTGGTCAGTGGAGTTTCAACAAGTGCTCCCAGCCATTCCCCCTAAGCTCCTGATTTTAAACACAGACCTCTGATCCAGGGAAGACCATCCTTACCTGGTGTTATAGTCCACCACCTTGGTGTCTGGTTTGACGAAGGTGTCGTATACCACTTTCAGGTCAGAGTTGATCACAGTTACTCTTGTCAGCTCCAGTCCTTGCTTAGTGTAGCACTGCAAGCAACAGAGCAGACATGAAGACAAGTGCATGCCAACCACAGCGTGCTGAATGGCTCCATTGATACCAAAGTGCTGCAGCTCTCCAAATGCAGCACATCTAGTATAGCAAGACCAGCCAGCAAACACTGCTCAATATCAGCCAGCTACCTACAGCTTTTAAGGGTGCACACAGTCCCCAAATGAAACACACATTGCTAAAACTAATTAGTAAGAGCTAATTTAAATGTACAGGACCAATATGACTTAAGAGTCCACAGCAGAAAGGAAAGAAGATGGTAAGGAAGCAGACCTTTCCTTCAGCCACTTGTATCACACCCTCAGCCTTCCCCAAAAAGCTTTATTTTGCTTGTATATTGCCTCTATTGTTAGGGACCCACCATTTCACAGTCTAACGCATAGATTCCAGGGTAGCCATCAGTCGTAGGCAACTTCTCAAAAGTCTTCACAAAGCCATCAAGGCTCTCCTTTCGCCCATCATGGACATGTTGCTTAAAGAAAAAAAAAAAGGGNGTAGGAATGAGAAACCAAAAAGTCCACTTCACTAGTACCTCGACTTAAACAAAAAGATTTTTTTTTTATAATTTCTACAGGTTAATGAGGAATAAGTTTTGCCTACCAGTCAGTCTGAGAAGTTCACTGCAACAACAAACACAGCCATATGCGCAACCCTGATTCCAAAGTCAGATCAGCGCTAGTGGCGTCATATTGACAGCTCACCTAGGTGCAAGACATCACACATCTAGGGACAGGTAGCTTTCAACTTTCAATTTGGAGCAGAATTACTCAGAAAGAGTCACACTGAGGTCTTACACTGACCTAACTCCAGCTGCTTGTTCCTGGTTTAGCTTGCAGCCAAGACATGCTCAGGTGCAGGATTCTAATCCCAGACATCCCTGTTTGAGGATTAGCATCAGAGGTATCATAGCCCATAGACAGCATGAGAAACTGGTGTAATGACATACCAGAAAACATCAACGTGTGCATACAAACAAAAGCCACTGTATTCCAAAACCACACAGCTTGCAGACAAACAGGAGCTACTGCCTACCAGCACTTGAGGCAATAAATAGGGAGTATTTCCAACCACTCTTCATTATCGCTAGCTAAAGCTCTAGGGTCAACAAGATCCAGCACAGTATAGCTCCCCGAGCTAGCAGGAAAACTCAGGGAGTGATTTCACGAGTAGCTTAAGCCAATGCAAGACTAAGCTGCTGTTGCAACAGACACTCCCACTCTCCTCTCCTCCGCAGCCACAGATCCCACCCTACTTGTCAGCCTGAAAGCCTTCTTTGCAGGGGGCGTTTTAAACTGCATGATTGCACTGATCTGATTATCTGCACCATTGCACCAGTGGGGAAGCAGGAACACATAATTGAGGGCAAGGCAGAGGTTGTGACAGCCCTTTTGCCCACTAACATGATTTTAGGTCAAATTAAACTGCTGCACCACACCCAGAGGTGATGCTCTCTCTCCCTTATTCCCCAGTGGGGTTTTTTGTTTTCTTTAAGTTTTGTCTATCCCTAAATCTCAGTGTATTTGCAAACAATCACAGCAGCCTGTGTACAGCCTCCTTCATTGTGCTTCTCACAGATCTCGCCCTACAAGGAATCAGACTGTACTTGTCTCAGGATACAAAGGCTGGAGAGGTGAGGAACTGAGGCACTTGTAAAGCTGAAACCTGTAGGCAGAGGGATAACCAAAGCAAGGATTTGCCTGTTTTCCTGCACAGGTTATTACTGCAGGTGCAGCCAGAGTACAGAAACCCGCATCATTTGAAGTTAACGAGGCAGCTGGGCCAACACTGAGTCCAATCTCTCCCTGCATCCAAAGTCAGCACTACTCAAAGGCTTCCCAGGAGCAAGAGGCCACACTTATCCATTCTGCATCTATGCCCATGAATCTGACTGTTTTGCTGAAGAAATGGGTAAGGCAGACTACCAGACCAACAGATAGTAAACGTTTCTCTCCCTTGCAGCTTGATCCCTTCCCTCCCTCTGTAATACAATACAACTGGGCAATGAAGGAAAGAAAAAAAAAAAAAAAAAAAAAAGTAGGTGTCTTTCTACACTAGTTGATGTTCTGCAACTGTCCACTTCTTCCTTGCTGAGAGGAGGGCAGAAAAGTTGCTTCTGTTTTTCAGACCAGAGAAAGCAGCAGACTCAGTTATCACAAAGAACAGCAGCTCCAAACTCCTTCACTCCTGGGGAGCGGTAAGTACAAGCACAGCTCCATCCTGCCATCTCCTGCCACACTGGCTAACTGCAGCATAATCCAGACAGGCATATCCCAAATGTATTTGGAAGGAAAAGACGCAGATATGCTTTTCTAACCAGCTACAGATCTAGTTAGTTAGAACAGTTTCTTATTACAAATATTTGCTGTTTTCAATGCCCTCCTTCAAAGCTGAAAGATACTGTTCTCCCCAGTAGCCCAAACATCCCAGTATTTCATTGCATACTCTCATCCTGAGCAGGAACCTGTGGACTCCAACCTTAAATCTGCCAAAGGATGCTGTGAAACTCGCTCATTTGGATGAAAAAAACCAAGAAATCCAGAACATAGCGATCTGTAGCAGCACAACAACTAGGAGGCAGATGTGAAAGGATGCCTGAGCCCTGCAGCACTGGTGGCATGCTTCATTGAGTAAGAGACTATTAGAGAGACTGTATGTTTCTTAAAAGGCCATGAGGTTTTATGGTCTACAACAGCCACATAAAAACATGTGGCGAAGTCATGTTTTTATAGTCCCATCAATTTCTCCCGACTTCCCTGCTGGATGTTTTTGGAACACTGATTAAAGAGAGATCCTAATTTCACATGAAAAAGAGATAGGAGAAGTAGCAGCCTGCCTGATCCCATCCATGCTTCAGACTGTGCAGGGCAGGCTTTTAGGGTGCCCATACAGACAATTCTTCCTATTTTAACAAATCTTGAATTTTGCCCCAGAATTCACTTCCTAGCTCTAGTTTTTGGCCAGAACAAGGACACACATCTCTCCAGAACCTACAGCCAGCCTTGCTGGCCCTGTATCGCTTGAGGTCTTTCAAACAGTGGGACAAGAAGATGCCTTACAATAGATACACTCTAGGAGCCCCTTACACTGGACATGACCCTTTTAGATCCCCCCTCACTTGGTTCTGCATCATGCTTCTCTCCCCTGCGTGGCAGCTGCCAAATATAAAAATGCCACAAACAAGTGACGAGGAGCATCCCCAGAGACCCGAGGGAGAGGCAAAAGATGGATTGCTCCCTTCAGCCAATGTTTTGAGAGGACCAGTGATGCCAGGCTGGGAAGCCAACTCTCCTGTTGCCTAAGGGGGGGTGGGGGGGAGAAAGCACTGTGCAAGGGTATCCCAAACAGTGTTCAACTCTATCAAAGGGCCAAAACTCCATTCTTGAGCAGGTTTTTCATTCTGCTTTCTAGTGCTGGGATCCTTTCCCCCCATCCCTCCTCAATAGGAGTAATATTTATGAGTTACAACAGGCTCCTTGGGAAGGTTCCACCCCTTAATACAACAAAGGGCATGCAGTAAACAGAAAACTAAGAAAAGATTTGGCCTACAGCAGAAAGTTACCTTAGCACAGGCATCTGGGAAAAGGGTTTTTGGCACACTGTTGTCAAGGCCCCAAGACTGCTTTTTAAAAGGAAATCACTTATTTCTCACTTCCTCAGTGCTTCCCTAAAGAAGTCTGTACATGAGATTTTGCTGGGCAGCTTAATCCACTGGCATTTGCTTAGAACAAATGAAACCACCTCACTCCAGACAGCTGAGTCTCCTCCTTCCTGCCAAACATTGAATCTTCCTACCTTTGCATAGCAAAAGATTTTTAAGAAGTACTTGTTTTCCCTCCCTTAAGGGAAGCCACCATTCTTCTAAAGGCTTAAGCAACAATTACACGGCCATCACCACTGTAAGCAGAGGACAAATGTCATTGAGAATAAAAAGGTGTTGTTCAATAACTTACTTTAGCAACCTGGCAGCCTGGTGAACCTACAGCTCCTGAGCAGCAGCTGTAATGAGTTTCCCATCCACCTGGCACTGAAAGAGCAAGAGATAAGAGTCAAAGAGAAGAGTCCTGTTAACAGGAGACCTAAACTTTAGCTCTCACATGCAGAGATACCCTGGATGAGCACAGCAACAATAATGTGTCAAACAAAGGGGAAAAATAAGTATGGGTTCACATGCAGCAATTTAAAGAGTTTAAGTCTCTCACACTCAGCCAGACAAACTCCAGAATCCACCTGGATGCTCTGCTGGAAAACCACAGCAGAGCTCAAACTAGGTTAGTGTCTTGCTGCAAATTAATTCAGCCAAGACCAGTAAACTCTCCTGGGCAGTGACAGACATCTAGTGCTCCCAAGTCAGCCTCCTAAAAAGATTGATTTTTTTCAAAAGGCACAGGAAGGTTTGGTTTTTCTTTTACTTTTTTTAAACTGAAAGATGTACAACCTCTGCTCCAACCCCAGTGTCACACTTTAGGGACTGTACCACTACTTCCCAGCAGCAATTTGCAAGGCTATTTCAGCAGCAGCAGGGCCACCCAGTGACAAAACTAGGAACTGTCTCAACCTGTGAGCGTGACAAGCCCCAAAAGTCACACAACGTTCCACAGCAACTCAAACCCAAGGCAGACCCTGTGTTCAAAGCTAGAGCACAGCTAGCATGTAACTAAGCCCTCTTTGAAGAGATATACCTCTCTGCTTGCGTAGCCTTCCCCAGTGATGGACACACTCCTCTTTGCGAATGCAGTTTCCAGAGGCTGAGACCATGTACTCAGTGCCACAGCGACAACAAATCCTGCAGGAGGCTTTAAGACAAGAGAGAAGCAAAAGTCAGGTCACTAAGAATCCTTCACCTGTTAAACTTGGCCAAAGCACAAGTAAATCAGAATCGCTCAAGCCCCAAACACTGGTGAAACAGCTTTTCCTGTTAAAAAGGATTCCAAAAGTTGTTTCAAACTCCCATAAAAGACACAGCAATCCCTCCGAAAATGCAGTCCTGTAGCGTTTGCCTCCCAAACACTTCTCAGAGGCAAACGTAAGATTCCATAGTGTTTTTGGTGTGCAACATCAGCTTCAACACGGTTCACATCAACATCTGCTGTGTTGTTTCTCCATCCACAGCAAATTATGTTGTACTCTAACACAGTTATTTTAAGAAACAGGATAAATAAGTCATTCTTTGGACATCAGATCTAATGAAGCCTGGTTTCCAAGGGATCTGTGCCTTGTCACTTCCAAATGACATTCGAGTTCTTCCTGGGCACAGCTTTTCTGTAAGGATTCTCCAGCATCTGAAAATGGGAAGACTTACAGCATAGCCTGGCCCACCGAGGGGGCAGTTACAGACTTCTCCCTCCTGTCATCTGTGCTTGTACTGCCCACAATTCAGAGAAGGGAGATGCAAAAAGCCACAGTAAAGGAGTTGACTGTCATGCTTCTGATCTCCATGCAATTCTCTGAGTTCTAGTGTAAGCATTTAAGCTCCGCATAACACCAGTCTAGACCATTTTTGTCCACTGACCATGGTCGCAGTGTTAACAGACCAGCAATAGCTTTAGTTAAATAAGAACAAATTCAAAGATCCTGCAACATCTGCAGGAAAGTACAGAAGCAGGAACATGATCTCAGAATCATATAAAGAAGCTGGCTGGTTAACTAGAGAAAAGGGCTCTAACAAATACAGTACTTGACAGTGTTAATACAAGAGAGCTTTCATACAGGTTGCTTCAGCAACCACAAGACAAATGTAGACACAAGGTGTTAACATGGATGAGCACTTAACGCACTTTAGCAAGGTCTCTCCAAAGAGATGCTCAGAGGAGTGTGGCAAGGCACCTCAAAATATATCCAAAGTATGTGTTTTATCCCTGCTGCACAACAGCCTGCTCTAATCAGCATCTGAGAAGCATTAATCTTGCTACAGGAGCTCAGAAAATTCAGACAGAGGAGGATTCCATCCTATCCTGAGGAAACCTGTGGGATTATTTTGTCCAGTTGCAAAAAGGGCTTTTGGGAACTACTTGGCCCAGCACTGTCAAGAGATCAAGCAGAAAACTGCAATCCAAACCAGCAAGGCATGACCCACTGCAAAACCAGCCTGGCCCAATGTCAGTCCATATCCCACCGTAACCGTAACAACAGTTCATATGCAGGGACATAAAAAAAAATATCCTTCCCCTGGAAGAGCAGGGCATGGTCACATGCTGAACAGGAGCCTCTCTCCAATCATTTCCCTTGCAACAGCTGCAGGCAGCCTCCAAGTTAGTGCAATGAACTTGGGAGTCAAAGCCTGCACCAAATAAGCAAGTGCAAAACGCATGCCCTCACAGGGGGTGGCCAAAGGCAGCTTGTCCAGGGAGGCAACCTGACCAATTCATATTCTTTAGCAGCAATTAGAAACCTCACTCAGCCTCACAGCCCTGCGTGCCACAAACTATAAACCTTGTGTCAAAAACAACATTCTTGTGAAGTGCAAGCTGAAGAAACTCGTCCTCTAGAAAGGCAGCAGACTTCTGCAGCCACACGCCTCTCCTCTGCACCAGCTACCTGCAGAGACAGAGGTCACAGCCAAGGAGACCCATCACACCAGGAGCAAATGGCTCCATGCTGAGACCAAGAACATCTTTATGCAAAAAGACCAGTTGCAAGCAGTCTCCAGTTGTAATGTATCTAGCAAACCCTGCAGAATGAGAGCCAGCAGAGCTTACAGTCAATCGTTTTCTTCTCCTCTGCAGTGAAGAGGACAGCACGGCCAGGCTTCTCTGGGTGAGGCATTGGGTAACCATTTTCCTTTAGCTGCTCCTCAGTCATGAGATACTCCTTTAGTCGCCGGTACAAGGCGGCTCCTATACAAAAAGACAATGCTGAAGCCAGATCACTTAAGTAGGGGCTGTTCTCTCTCACTGTTTTTTGCTTTATCAAGCATCCTGGCAGGGACTCCCACTATTTTGAACTTGCTTCCACTGCCTTTGTTCAGGATTGACAGGAAAATAGGCATTGAGGCAGTATTTTTTAAAATCTGGTCATTGGTGCAGAAGCTGATTTTTAGCCTCTTCAAAAGCCAGCATTAAGTTTGGAAAACACAGCTGAAAAAGAATTCCTCCAAAGGGCCCATGTGAGACTTCTCCCATTTTAATGTTTTAAATGCTTTAACTGGTAATTTGTAACACAGCCCAAAGAATACTGCTCAAAGGCCACCCACAGCTAGCTAAAAAATTCATTATCAGAAGCTTTCTTCCTTCTGTTGATTTCAGGCTGCTTGTTTCATTTCACAGAATAATTATAACTTCTTGCACTCTGCTCAATATCTATTCTTTCGCTCTACGTTAAACCCTTCCAATATTGCTGTGTACCCTTTGATGTTGCTTAGCTGAGCTATACAGGCCCTTTTAAGCTTTCTCCATGTCAATTCCTTCTGCTCCATGGCCTCCCTGTCTCTTCTCTGATCTCCTCAACAATTTGCCTATATCTCTTGGCAACCAAAATACCCATAACCAAATTGAGCCAACATGAATAACGCTTCTGGCACAACCCTTTGGCTATGGTATGACCTTACTATGACATTAATAAATGTGAGATTGAGCCCTGCAGAGCAGATGGGGATATTTGTAAGTTTGCCTTTTAATCTGGCAGGCACATTGTAAAGTACTGCTTCAGGGCAAGAAAGTTAAAGTAAAATCCAGACAGAAATAAAAGCCCAAAAGTCAGTAATACCCAAAACACAAGAGGCAGCTCTGAACAGTTATTGATGCTACATCAAAACCACGCGGACTACATCAGTGAACTCACAGCCCAAAGTAGGGAAGCAAGGAGGGTGCTGATCAGAGTGGTGTACCATTCACTAAGCAACTCTGCGATGCTGTACTGTAGTTACGTAATAACTCATAACACTGTCCCGCAGATGAATCACAGCACTTCGTGCATCAGCCAGATCCTGCTTTCCCCAGTCACAGTGTTATACCTCCAGCTATAATTTACAGGTTAGAGCCTCACAGGAGCAGGGTCTTACCTGTTAAATCCTCTGCTCTCAAGCTCCCTGACCGGTTTAGAGTAAAGCTTGTCTTAGCAGCAAGCTTCCCTCCCAGCACAGCTTCATGGGACACCACTTTCTTGTTACTTGTCTCTGCAGTGAGAAGAGGGAAGAAGCAAAAGAGGACAGAGGTCAGGTACTGTGCTGAGTAAAATTAAGTGACTTCAGTCCTAGAGTTTGGGGCATTACATATCGGCAAAAGGAAGACTGCATTTATCCTCTTGAATTCTTGCTCTGCTCCAGAAATTGGCACGTGTAAGGTGGTGGCCTAGCATTTTCATTCCAGCACTATAGGGAGCTTTCTGTTTCCACTGTCAGCCCACAGCAACTTTTTTTAAGGGCAGCAAGGATATTTTTACAGTTCCCCTGCAAACTCGGGTAGCTCTACCTGCTTACTCTGCATAGGAAGCCCTCCTACTGACCAAAAGCAAGAGAGGACTAAGCACAGAAGCAAGTCGACCCAGTCATGTGCTGCATGGTGGCATCACCCACCCACCATGAGCAGCTTTGTTGTTAGCCCCTCCAGACCAGACTCCCACCTGCATCTTTCAACTTCTTTTAGAAAGGAGCTTCAGAGCTCTAGAATATGCTCAGCACATCAGATAATGGCAGATAGGTGCTTTTTACTAATCATTAACTGGCAGCCCTTTCCTAAAGGCCAACCTCCCAAGTTCAGCCGCTCTGACTAATGGCCATGAAGGTAATGAAGACAGAGGGTAGAAAAGGGAAGAGACCAGGAAAAAAAAAATTCACAAGAACAGCACAAATTGATTGTTTAATGTACCCTCTCGAGAGCCAATAATGAAATGTCTTAACCCTCTTCGTTTCTCTCTTGAAGCTTAATGTGTGTAACAGATTTCTGCAGTGATGGACGAGTCTATCACTTTGAAGGCATCATGTGAAAGTTACTCCATTAGCGGGGCTTTTCATTTTAAAGAACTTGTGCTAAAAAAAAAAAAAATCCATGTGGCATTATCTCCATTTAGGTTCAGACAGCCAACAAAGCATTGCAGGACTTGCCTCTTGAAGACCCATTAAAGCTTGCCAGACTATAAAAAGCTAACTGGACTTGTTTGCCTTTCAGCATAATGCTTCTGAGAAATGGGTCTGTCTTTTCAGTAAGTTTCTCTCCATGGCTTCTAATCCAAGCAGGGCTCCGATTATTAAACCACAAACGTGGTACGTACTGTTCGTACTGGACGGGGAATTGGGCACTAGGCTTCGGAGCTTCTTTAAGGTGTTCACTGCCACATTCAGGTAGATGTTGCGACTGGTGCTACGTTCATAAGCCACCTTCTCTTCTGACAGAGCCTGCAAACAATGCAATTCATTACTACATACTCTCTTCCCACTACTGCTTTTGGAGAACAGAAATGTTTGGCTCTTAAAATACAGAATCGAAGTATGATAGCAAAAATAATTGCCTGTCAAGGAATCAAGTAATAAAGTAGAATATGGCAGAAACATATACTGGTTCTGGGGCCTGTTCAGGTGAGTAAGAAGAAAAAAAAACCCTGTATTTTAAACAAAGTGCTGGAAGAAGCATTTTCATGTGAAATCTTCCCCGACAGATTAACAAAGCAGTTCTCGAACTGCCTGGGAAAGGCTGTTTTCCCCACTTCGGTGGCAGCGCAAGATCTTAACTGGCAAGAAAAGGAAGTTTGGCAAACGGTCACTCCTTGGATGCAATAGCAACACTCCCCCTAGGGACCTGTGAAGGTGAAATCCCACAAAAGAAATCCTTGTGGCATCTGCTTTGGTTACAAAACACCACACAGTGTCCGATATTTACCCAACTAACATTAATGGCCAAAGTTTTCCAATAAAATGCACTACTTTCTCAACTCTCCCTTTGGAAATCCTACTATATTACTCCCTTCTGCTAGAAGGCTCCTTAAAAGCCTTCATAAGCAGCAAGTTTTACCAATTACATCTATGTCAAATACTTACCTATGCTGAACACTTAGATTCCAGGAGGTGTTTGCTGCTGTACCAGAGCAAAAGGCCCGTTCGTCCAGCTTGACCATAATGCACATTCCCCTACATCCTTCTTCTGGGGTTATTAAAAAGATCATGTGTGCTTTCTGAATGAAGGGAAAGATGTGATTTCCTACTGGAAACCCCCACGGGAATTACACTTTCTGTTGTCCAGTCTGAAATTATTTAATGCCAGTCTCCTCTACAGAACTGTATGTGGATAGGAGAGTTTTCTGGGTTTGCTGCAATTTTAGAAGGTCTTAGCCAAGGCAGAGGATGTTATTCTCTGCTGCAGACTTTATTCATAAGAAGCAACCATCATTACAGACCTTGTCAAATGCTTCCTGGGAGGAGGAACAGAATTTCAGGCATTCATCAATGAAGAGATTGAGATATCTTTGACGAATGTTTGTTGGGACTTTAGCACCAAATTCTGTGGGAATAACAGGCCTCTGTAAGCTGGTGCTCTAGAGATGAGACAGAGAGAGAGAAAGAGGCTATTCAGGGTTTAAGAGGTATGCTGCTTTGAGACTCTCACATTTCCTGCTATGTTATTAATAGTGGCATGACTTCCTTTCTGAAAATCTACCCGAAGCTAAACATAACATGCATCATTTTTGGTACTAAAAACGCCACTTGAAGCTTTTGTACCACCTTCAGTATTTGAACTACTTCAAAAAACAACCAAGTTTCATTATGCAACTCATCCGAAGCCAAGGACTCCCAATGGCATTAGTCACAACACTACATTTACACATACAAGCATTCCAGACCACAAAAATGATGACATTTACATTAAGAGATTCAACATTAGGATAGTACCAAGCACCATGCTTTGAATTGGAGACATGAACACATGACACTAGTTATGTGCATGACAGACATGATTTTCTTTTTGGTACTCTGGTTGTGAAGAGAGAATGAGAGGCCCACTCCTGCCAGGCTGGCAGCCAGCTAAATCATCACACTTTCTGTAGGATTCCTGTAACTTTACTGCATTTGTTTTTTTCTTCCTTTTTTAATGCCAATCATGATGCTCCTGAAAGGATTTCCCCCTTAAATTGAATGACATGTTCTTCAGGCGTAAAAACCGCATGTTGGACCAAGCTACGACCCACAACTGCCGTTTTCCATTTAACACCAGTGTATATGCCAAACCACAAAATGTGCCTCTTTTTCGGAGAAAAAAAATGTACATTCACCCCTAAAGCACTCAATTGTTTTGTCAGTCTTTCTCCATCCCACCCAAGAGATATCCATAAACCAAACCATCTGCTGCAATCTGTAATAAAAACAGCTCTATGAAAGGAGAGGAACTGGTCCTAATCTCAATGGGAAGAGTGCTCATTTTCCTCATAAGACTTCCAATTTGATGCCCCATTCAAGGGGATTTGGTCCTTTTCATTACATATATATTTTTTCTCAACCTCTAATACGATACCCTTAAGCACCTCTGTAACACTGGTAAATATTTTATCCTTTCAGTTGTTTCTTTTATTTTTAATCAGCTTCAAGTTATATGTTGCTATGGTGGCTTTTTGGGTGGGGAAGAAAGAAAATGACTTTTCACTCCTACAGAAATAATCAGAGTACTTTATGACATATCTTGACACAAGATATCATCAATAAAGATATCTTTAATCAAGTCCTGGCACTAACCACATTCCTTGCCATCCACTCCAGCAAACAGCTTCTTATGCCATCCACATGCTGCTAAACAAGGAACTCTATTCTGAATTGTCTTAGCAAGTAACATGCTCCCCAGTGCTCATGCGGAAAGGAGGGACTTCTTTGCTAACAAGTTCATAGCAAAAGTACTCAAAGCCTGGGCATGTATCCCAGGGGGGGGAAAAAAAAAAAAAGAAAAAAAAAAGAGGTTTTTTTTCCCCAAATATTAACAGCAGCATTAAGTTTAAATGATCACATTTTAACTATTTAGGTTACTGTGGGACATTATTCATAACCACCTTCCTCAGTATGGCCCACAAAGCCCAGGAAGGCCATTAATCCATCCATGCCTTTTGAAGACAAGAAGCTCCAAGTCTCTGACACAAACAGCTACACAACTAGCCAGACAGCACAACAGAAGACTCAGACTGAAGATGAGTGATCAATATTCAAAGAGATCAGAGCAGCACTTAAGTATTTCTATCTTTTTAAGCTCCTACCCCTCAAGTGTTTAATTTTTTATACAATGCTATCAAGGAAAACCACAGGAAGAAACAAACCCATTTAATCAACCTAATCAAAACACTGCTCTTCAGAGACTGCTAAGTTTGGAGCAACATAGTTAAACGTGCCACCCTCAATGGGGAATGACCAGAAAGATTTCAAATTTCTCTTACCTGTAAGGAGGGAACATGTGCTATCCTTTTCGGCACAATAGTGCTGGTGGTCTTTGAAGCCATCCCAGCTAAGGTGCAAGCCTTCAGAGGAAGGGTGGATGCTTCACAGTCATTGGAAGGTGTGACACTCCTGCCAGCAACAGTTCTCTTACTATTCACGAGGCCTGCAAGAAACAAAAAACATATTTAGGTAGAAATCCAACCACTGGGCTTCAGGTTGCCAGAATGAACTTACTATAAAAGGTCTATGCTGCAAGCTGTGATCTTTTCGAATGGAAGCCTCCAAAGGGATACAAATTGGGTAATTTTACCACCTTCCAGGCAAGGATGAAGGAACCTTCTGCCAGGAAACGTGCCTCATTTCTGTTTGTTTTGGGGTAACTGAGTCAGCAGAGTTTAAAGACGTAACCCTGACAGCTACAATGCACTAACTGCCTATCACGTCACCTCTGAGTCCTTCCAACTACAAAGGGATACCAATGAGCATTAATTAGTACTTCCCTCCTGTTTGTGCCACCTCTGAAAGCTTAAATGGAAAAGAGAATGAGGAGCAAGCGCACTCCAAGGAAGAAACGCAAAAAGAACAGGCTGAAGTGAGGGAGGCTGGATGAGACAGACAGGGGAATGAGGCTGTATATCTAGTCTGTTGCTTTTCAGAACAGGATAGAATTTCCCAAGGGAAGGACCTTCCACTGGTCACTATCAGCAAAGTCATGTTGCCAATGCTACACATCTCCCGATAGTTTCACCTCTGGTCGCAAGAAATTTAAACATGAGGCAGTGTCTTTTAACAAGGGGGAGGACAGGACAGCATTATCACAAATAACGCTGCTGGCTTACTTTGTTTGGCTGCTGTGGAAAGGGCTACATTTGGCACATGAGCAATCCTCTTCTTTTCTCCTGGCAAAGAAAGAGAGGCCTTTTGAACAGTCACAGCCAGCTGTGCCGCCTGCTGCTGAGCCAGCTGGATCCTCTGGTAACAGACCTCCTGAGCGGTGGGGGGACGGTACGGCCGAATTACGGGCTTACTTGGGACCTCTGCCTGCACAGACAAAAAGGTTTTAGAGCCAGCATGCTTGCCTGCTCAATCCCCACCCTCTGGCTTCCATTCACCCAAGAAAGGTCTCTTTTCCTGAACCCCTCTCTATTAGCAAATACAGGTTTTTGAGAGGAGAAGATCCCAACTATCCTCCAGGACAAAGCATTTAGAGTGACCCACCAAAAAACAAGACATTAATGATTCACCCTCCAGCAAGCCCTCCCAGCACTCTGACATGTTCCTAAATTGGTAGATGGTATTTGAACTGCTTGTTTAATGGCATGATGTTCCCCATCGCTGTGCCTAACCCTCTTCTGGACACTGTCAATAATCTCAGCTCTACAGTCTTGCACTAGAAAATGAATGTAGCCCTGTGCAGCCTACTGCACGCTTCTTTAGTTTATATTGCAATGAAAAAGCGACCAACTATTCTCCATTCCCATTTGCTACATGACGCTGAATTTTACAGCTCTCTCCCTCTCTGTCTTTCCCATACTGAAGAACCAGTGCAATCTAACCTTGCATTACAGCAGCTCCCCACCTCTCAGTGGCCTTGTTTCAGATCTCTAGTTCCTGTAACTACTTAAAAGTCTCACATATATGTATTTATGGGATTAGAGCATTACATAAACTAGGCTCTGAATTTTAAACAGGCTGTCCCTGCCTACTTCTGGAGGCATTTCACTGTTTCAGCCGTTACTAGCACAAACAAGTTACACATGCATTTTCTTTGATGTCCATATTTAGGTTGCAGGAAAGGTGCCAGAAATTATGTCAGCTGAGACAAGTTTTCTAGCAGCAGAAGTGCAAGAGAAGCAGCAGTATACAAACTTCTCCACACTACTTAATAACCTTTGAAATCTGAGAAACAGGCCTTCCCTCCTGATATTTCTTCAGAGAAGGGTGCGCTCACACAGTCCATGTATAACATGGTGTTTCTGAGACCGCAAATTGGGGGCAAGCTGGCACCTCCTGCATTCCTGGTCTCTGATGCTGACACCAGCTTCTGGATACCAAACTGAGTGCAGTCAGCCCTTGAATTATAATTACAGACTTCCGAGCAGGACAGGACACTCATTTTCTGCCTCACCTTCAATTCCTTTTGCCCACCATTTTCCCTGGCAACTAAACTAGAACTCAGCTCCCCCTTGCCTTCTGCCTGCTCAGTCTTTGAGCTATAAATCACAAGCAAGACTGAGCAAATATTCTACTTGGAGGGACAAAGCAAAGCACAAGCCTCAACTCTGCGCATAAAAGCAGCGGTTCAGGTCTTACGGCATCTCCTGAACAGACTGGCAGCAGCGCTGAGCTGAGATACTCCAGGGAACGCACGTCCCAGTGCGTGCTCACGGCAGCTGCTGCTGAGCACACCAGATCGGCTCTGTTTGCCCATGCAATGGCTGTGCTGGGGCTCACGTCTTTGGAAAGCATTTTGGGATCGGCTGTCACATTAAGAAAATGTATTTAAAGATTTGTACATGTCTAAAAGGTACCTGTTTACAATAAATATTTGACTTAATGAATTTCCAACCCATTTGCTTCAGTCTCTTATCTCTTCACTTTGGAAGAAAGGGCCCTTATCAAAACACACGAACTGGCTGAAGATATGTAGTTAAATAAAACACATTGTATTGACCTCAGGGCTTCAAATTATTAAAAGCAAAGAAACCTTTTCTAGGCAGAGAGGAAAGGAAGAACAATTAATTTGCACTACCCAGCTCAAATCAGTGCTTAAGTCTCCACTCTTATCCTGCTGGAACATAAAACTGACTAATCTGTGCTCAGCACCTGGAGGGAAACACATTAAACCCTCAGAGAAAACATGAATTAAAATCCCATTGAGAAAGAAATAAAAAAATCAGAATGTCTTGCTTTTTTTTTATTATTCTCCTCTGCATTTAAAGTATTTTCACAATTGTGAAAAAAGGGTATCAGACAAGATACTGTTGATATCCTGGCTGATTCAGCACAGATATAAGGCAATGGTTTTAAACAACTGACAAAATTCCTACAGCTATCTTTTAGGTCCACAAGACAAAGAAAAATACCATCAGACACAGACTGACCTTGTGTCCAGCTAATTTTTATCTAAGTGGTTGAATGAAGCTATAGTGTATTAAAATGAACATCTCAATTTATCCCAATGAGTTATAAGGCACAGAATCCATTTACTCTTCTACAGCTTCCCCTTAGTTTTATGAAAGTTTATTAGAGTTTTGCTGCCATTTGTAACAGATGCCTAACTATGTTTTTCAGAAATCAGAAAGGGGAGAAAAGAAAACTGACACTGATGGATTCCAGCACAAACAACTCATCTGCTACTGCCTGAACCTGGGACAGCATCATTTTCCAGTGTCGTAACAGGACAAAAAAATCCTCACTTTAAAGAATCTAAACTTTTGCTTCTAAAAGCTGCACTTACATTTCCTTGTTTGACAAGATGAGAGATCCTTCTTTTTTGGCCAGGAAACAAGGTAGTTAAATTATCTTCTGTCTTTTCTTCATTTCCTTCCTCTTTGGATAGCTGGAAAACAAAAGAACAAGGTTCCAAAATTGAATAGACTTGAAGATCCCTCTCAACGAGGAGATCTGAAAAGTCTCCTTTTGGGTTAACAGAAAGTCCTTGCAGGTGGCAGGTAAGAACAACATGTGGTCAGCTGCTGAACTACTAAAACAAACCTTGTTTTGAACCAAGAGCCACCAATGAAGCCAACGAACAGCAGCATTACAGTTCTCACCCAAGCAGTCGCTCCACGATGTGTGCACTAGGCAGCACTGGCATGATTCAGGGGAGCCCCTACCTGCCACAAGAGACTTGAACACCCTTCTCCTGCCAGCCACTCACACACCTCACCTTTCATGGCATTCTTAAAATCCAGGGGGTTTGGGGTTTGTTTTTAGGAACTTGGGAGCTGACTCATTTCTGCCCTTGTAGAACATGCTGCCAGAGCAGGTCCTGAAAACCTGCTTGACATCAAACCACGGTGCCCCCACTCCACATTTAGGGAAATGCTTCTCTGCAGTTTTATCCACAGCCTTATCTGCAGAAAGACTGCAGTGACAAACCCCCAGGTCACACACTTGTACGGCCAGAAACCCAGGAGGAAGTAACACCACCTCTCCAGCTAAAACTGCTTCTGAGCTAACATCTCAGAATTGCTCCCGGGGCAGGGGGGGAACTACTTTAAAATCTTCTTTGAATTTGACTCAGCTGTTCATTTATACAAAAAAAACACTTCACAAGTTTATGTTTCAAAACTAGCTGCTCTCCAGTCAATCTTGCTTTTAGTTTTCCAGCACAACCCCTGGCAAAGCTCTAAGCAGAGATGAGCCTGGCAATCTCTTGGAAATTCAGCGACATAGCTGAGGGCTGGATTTGGGGAAGAGCTCAGACTCCACTTAGGCTGAGCTTGTGTTCATCACCACAAGGGCATTCTGGATGAGCATCTTGCACTGAATCACTTCACCCTCTAGGAACTCAGCAAGTCTGTTAATTCAGTTAAATCCTTAATAAACTCTCTCACAAAGTGATCCTTCCTGGTGGAAAAGTACCGCACTGCCCACACATACCTTCCCTCTGGACTAGCACATTACCAAGACCAAATGACATGGGCTTCATCTACATAATTATTCCATAAACAAAAAAATTCCCTGTGACCAATCCCACCCACCAGAAACATAGCAGGGAAGCAGGTACCTACTTACAAACACCCATCTCTCAAAGAAGGACCCTTCCGCTGCAATGCTTGTTCCTCCCTTTCCAAAACAGGGGGAAATTAAATTTCAGTGCAGGGACATAAGGTAAAGCATGTGCAAAGGAAACACACGTGGCTGCTGACAGTTCAACATTGCCACTCCATGCCAGAATTAACTGTTTGCAGTGGGTGGCAGCCCCTGGTTCAGCACCTTCCGAATTCAGCCCATTTTGAATCACCCCATAATTGGAAAGTTCTAAATGGATTAGTATTTCCCACTATAGATTGTGTGCCCTTAAACCATTTTCACTTAAACTGGGCAATTTGGAGAAACAAAGCCAAAAATAAAGTGCTCTTTCCTAGCTGGGAATTATACTGAACACTGAAGAAAGAACAGCTGAATTTTAAACAAGCAAAATCAAGTAATGCTTAATAGTTCAGAAGAAAATCATTACATTGAACTGCTTTATATAGTTTCTCCTACCAAGGCATTTCATATGAGTGTAAAAAAGGTCTTTACTTGTCAGCAACACAGACTTCTTTCCAAACAGATCGGGGATATTAGTGCAACAGAGAGTTCAGCAAAAAGCTTTAATAGTCCAGCTATTCTTTTCAAAAGATGAGCTCCCCTCCCCACAATGCAGATCCCGGCTCACTTTGTCCTCCACATACAGATGGTCATGAATGGAAGAATTTTATTCACAGCCACTTCACCCACCCAATTGACAAAAGCCTGAAAACCGCACCAATTTCAGCCATTTTTAGAATAAAAGTCAACAATCAATCATACCCAGAGAATCTGCCTTTCCACCATGCAGTTGCATGGCTCCTGCTGCACTTGTCTTGCCCCTCCTTCAGATCAATAATCCCCAAAGGAGTCTTGCTGTGTTTGAAGGGGTCTAAACTGGAACACACTGGAAGCACTGGTGGTGTCCCAGTACCTCCATTATCTTTTGGATGCAGGATAGCTGCAGTTGAGGCCACTCAGTAATTCCTTGGATAGACACACTCATCCTTTGGTACCCCCTCTCCCCCAGCACACAGAGGGCACCTGATTTTGTCACCTTGCCTCATTAAGCCTGACAGGTAATACAGCTGACTCAGTGACCCTGATACCTCCGCACTGCAGTCAGATGCGCCAGATGGATAACACTACATAAAAGTTTGGGGTGTTTTATCAACGTTGCCAAATTTGTCACCTTTTTCTTTTTTAAAGCTCTTTCCAATCCAATCCCATGAACACCTGGCTCTGTACGCAAGCCAAATCATCCCAACCGGAAAACCTGGGCATGCCGGGTTTGACAGCAAGTCAAACAATCCTGCCCATGCACAGGCAACCACTCCCGGGATCAAGGGTTTGCTCTTGCTGCCCAGTCAAACTCAGATGTCAGAAGATGAAGGATGACTTTTGTCTACTCCTACTTCCCTGCCTCAGATGCTGTTAGAGGATCTGCCAGCAGCTGCTTTCTAGCCTTTTACACTTGCTCCGTTCTGTTTCAATCTTTGAAAACAAGGGTCTTGCATCCTCTAGGGAGCCCTCTGACCTCACAGTCAAAGGCAGAAGCCTTTTTATGTAAATGCTTGTTATGGGTTTGTGGCGCGGTTTTCTTTGGTGGTAGGGGAGGGGGCTGCAGAGGTGGCTCCTTTAAGAAGCTACTAGAAGGTCCCCTGGTGCCAAAGGGTTGGATCCGCCTCTGCAGCCCAGACAGGGAGTGATGGCGGCAGCGCCTCTGGGAGAACATATTTAAGAAGGGGAACCGGCAGTGCGTGGGGGTTGGGAAACATGAGAGGAACATCTCTGCCAATACTGGAGTCAGTGAAGAAGGAGGGGGAGGAGGGGCACCTGAGGAGGCTGATGGCCCTGCAGCCTGTGGTGAGATGGCAGGCTGTCCCCTTGCAGCCCATGGAGGTCCATGGTGGAGCGGAGGCTCCCAAAGATGGCTGTAACTCCATGGTAAAAACCGCACTGGAGCAGTGTGAGACTGGAGAGCAGCCCGCGGAAAGGACTCGCACCAGGGAAGTTTGTGAGGAACTGCAGCCCGCGGAAAGGAAACACGTTGGAGAAGTTTGTGAAGGACTGTCTCCCATGGGAGGGACCCCACGGTGGAGCAGGCGACGAGTAAGGAATCTTCCCCCTGAGGAAAGGAGCGGCAGAGACGATGTGTGGCGAGCTGACTCAACCCCCATCCCGTTTCCCCTGCACCGCCGGGGGGGAGGAGGTAGAAAGAACCAGGAATGGAGCTGAGCTGGGAAGGCGGGAGGGGTGATGGGGGGGGAAGGTGTTCTGATGTTTGGTTTCCCTTCCCAATACCCTTGTGTATTTTTTTTATTTGATTTGTAGTAAATGAAATGGATTTTGTTTCTTCCCCAAGTTGAGCCTGTCTTTTGCCCGTGACCATAAGTGGGGAGTGATCCCTCCCAGTCCTTGTCTCGACCCACGAGCCTGCCTTTGGATTTTCTCCTTATCCCAACGTGGCCAGGCGCGGGGGTGGGGGGTGAGTGAGCGGCTTCGTGGTGCTTTGTTACCAACTGAGCTGAACCTGAAACCATGACAATGCTGTCTTTTCACGTCCTTATTCTGAAACCCCTTGTACCTTTTGAAGAAATTTTAGCCTCCATTTCTTATTTGTGCCACCTACAAGGTATCCAGAGATCCTCATAAAATATCTGCAGTATGCATTTAAAATAGGAAACAGTAATCTGGGGAGTCTCCAAAGTGTCCAGTGCCAACTACATCAACTTACTTGCACTAGCACATTGTCCTGGTTCTAATTGCCACTGCATTCCTTAAACTATGCTGCAACAAGGCGGCATCGCCCAGATTAGCAAACTTGGATTAGCTTTGAAACACCTACAACATAGTCTCTGAAACTTTTTCTCCAGCCATCCAGGCCACCATGGTTCTTAGGCCAGATGGAGACAAAAGTAGCTGAGAACCCTGAAAGCTAAAGGCCTCCCACACAAAAGGTAACTGAATCCTTACATTTCACAGCAG
The DNA here is from genome assembly GCA_013401275.1 of Pandion haliaetus. NCBI lineage: Eukaryota > Metazoa > Chordata > Aves > Accipitriformes > Pandionidae > Pandion > Pandion haliaetus. The sequence goes on from VYZV01023826.1 coordinate 169,460, forward strand.
CTTTCAATCCAGCAGGTAAATTCAGGAGTAAACTCTTCAAAACACTCAGTTGTGACAAGGATGAGGTTCTTCCAACATATGGAGTCTCCCTCTGTAGCCCTCTTCAGCTACTTGAAATAAGCAACACCACTAAACTAAACCAGAATCCTTTCACATTCAGAGGTGAGAGAACCAACCAAACCAAATCAGCATTACCTGTTTCCGCAGCCTTCCCTTGTCTTCAGTTTTCACATCTGTAGATTCATTAAAAATCCTGAGACACTCTTCCATTGGATCTGACTCAAAGTCCAAGTCTTTCTCCAGGATGGAATAATCAATGTCATCAGATGTTGAGGAAGATGATGACGACTTTGACAATTTAGAGCGCTTCGCTGTCTTTGTCTCTTCATTTTCACTCTCAGAGTCTGAGCCACAGTCATCACCATCTGAGCCTGAGCTCACATCAAGTAACGTGGATGGCAAAGGCTGACCTTTCTCATCATCATCTCCACTCTCATCGCCAAACAGGTCAACATGACTCAAACTCTGCTGCTTCCGACCCTTCTTTGGATCTTCTTTTTCTGTAGAACTGACCTTTTCTTTCTTTTGCTCCAGTGCTGGAGTCTTGGTCCCTTTCTCTTTGTTTTTACGGCCAGAGGTTTCCTTACCATTTTTCACATCAACTGTTTTCATCTTGGAGTCTTTCTTGCTGCTCCCCAGCTTGTCTGTGCTAGAGCCTTTGATGAAACCCTCACTCTTGCTTTTCCCTGAACTACTACTGGCAGACTTGGATTTTTCTTTCTTAAGCCCATCCACTTTTTCTGACTTCTGTTTTTCAGGTTTCTTTAAATTCCCATCGGTTTTTATTTTGCCACTTTTATCTTTGCAGTTTTTCTCTTCATTCTTGGTTTTTAATTTTTCTTCTTTCTTGAGCACTTTGTCTTTTTCTGTATGTTTACTTTTCTCCTTCTTACCAACCTCATTGAGGCCAGGTGTTTTACTAAGGTCTGATTTCTTCCTTTTTGTTTTGTCTTTTGAGTCTTTGTTTTTATTTTCAATTTCCTGGTCATTCTTACCAGAACACAATTTCACTGCTTTTGCATTCTTGTCTGGTAAGTTTTTGGCAAGATTTTTCTGTGAACTTGAAACATCTTCCATGCCATATCGCACTGCCGCTTCTTTGCTATCCTGGGAAGCAAAGTCATCCAGTTTAGTGCTCTGCTCTTTTTTAGATAACCCATCGTTTGACTCACTTTCAGAACCAGCTTTTGACTGTGAACTAGCAGAAGTTGGTTTATATTCCACATCAGCCTCATCTTCAGAGGAAGAGAACCTGGCATACACTTCATAGTCATCAGGTACTTCACAGAGCTTCTTTCGTGAAGGAGAGTAAGATTCTTCATAACTAGACACCCTACCCCTTTTAGACCCCTTTGGTTCCTTTGTTGTGGCTTTGCTCAAAAGCCTGGCCGAGTAATTTGAAAGTGGGTCATATTCCAAGTCTGTAGAAGGCTTAGAGTCATCAATCACATATTTATTGTTAGTGACAGTGCTACTGTATTTTTTATTCTGTACTACAGCCTTGGGAACATATTCCAGTGAGCTACCTTTAGATCGGGAAGCATCCAAAGTGTATTTACTTGACCAGCTAGCAGCAGCAAGAGGAGTAGGGTTGTAGTCTGAGTTATTATTAAAGTTGTAGCTACCTGGATTATACTCTAAGGAGGTAAATGAATCATTTTGTGTCCCAGCAGCTGACACAGGTGTATTTGAAATGAGTGAGGAGGCCTCTGAAGCACTGAACTCCTTTGTTGTTTCTAGCAGCTCCTCATACTTCTTCTGCTCTCTCTCAACTTCATTTTTGACTGCCTCAATGGCCTTGTTGACCAGCTCCAGCTCCAGAATACCGGGCGTCACATCTGTAATGTCAGCCAGAGTGCCATTCTCCACCTCCAGTGAGGGCCTTGGAAGCTCTGGATTGTAGGGATCATAACCTCGTTCTGTAAAAGAGAAAGAAAAAATAATTTACTGCCAGGAATTTAGGCAAAATTTTCTTTGGAGTAAAATTTTAAAAAAGGTCTTTTTAAGGTCTGCTCTCATTAAAACCCAATACTGAAAGACACTACCAAAAGCCATGCTCTTGTCACCACAGAATAAACATTTGATACCAAAAGCCACCAGTGATGTTCTCTGGCCAGCAGCAGGTGTGCGGCTAGACTACCTTTTACAAACTACTCCTGGGTTTTGAGGAATAAAGATCTATTAACAAAGTGCTTTTATTACTCATGGAAAACCTCTATATATTAAATATTCTTTGGGGCACCAAAGAATAATCACTGTATTAGGACCAAGAGGAGCTGAGTCTGCGCAGAATTATCTGCTTAATTCAATGAAGCGACCAAGGGAGAAAAGAGGATACCAGTACAAAAACTGTGGATTAGGTTCTCACTTATCAATGCCAATGCCTAAAGCCCACTGAAAGCCTCCAATATTCCTCAAAGCTCAGTATTTCTCACAGCAGCTGCAGGAAAACCAGTCTTATTTGGACTGACAAACTGAGTGCTGCTAGTAAGAAAAAACTACAGGTACAAAGGCAACACAACTCAACTACACAGAACAACCACCAAGACAGGAATATTAAACAACCAGAACATTTCTCTTTTCCGACATTTGTCTTTTCAGACAAGTCCCTTCGGTGGCCTCTCTTACACAGGCATTTCTAGGACTATGAACAGAGGATACACTTCGCTGCACAGCTCTTCCAACCATAGCTCTACAGGAGAGTTTTTGGCAAGTGATGGTCCACCCTATGGAACTACATGGAAATGCCAAAGCAACCTGTCCAAGGGATGACTTAAAACTGGAGAGTCCGTTAAAGCTCACCTTGTAGCATTCATCTTGAAAAGGACATGGGAGCAGTTGTCACAAGCATAAATGCTCTCTACTTTCTGCCATGCTATCCCAAACTCTCCCACCTACCTTTCCAACTCATAGTGAAAAGGAAGGGAAAAGGATGTCATTCACGCACGTGTGCAGAGTGACAGGCACCCCGCTTGTGAAAGCAGGCAGGAAAATAACTTCACCTTAAAAAATTAGACCAGTAATGGAGGAACCCAGCAATAAAAAGGTGAGTGCATGTAGCAAGCTAACAGAAGCTACAGGTAAGTTAATGGCTGCTTTTTTACTTTGAACAGTTTTCAATCCTTGTTTTATCATAGTGTCTCTGGATGCTGATATTCCAGAGAAACTTTTTGTTCTTTGCTAGAAGGATAGTACTAAAACTGGCTTTCGAACATAAACATGTAGAAGAACAAAACAATAAGCAGAGATAAAAGAAGAAAAAAAAAAAAAACTCTCGGGTCCAAGAGGGATGAAAGAATTTCTTGTAACAGCCAGAACTGAACAGTGTTTACAGGAGCTGTTTCTACCATTCTCACAAGACTGAGTTTTTTCTTGGATTTTTTTTTTTTTGGAGAGTATCCATGAATGCACAGCTTCCTTTGGTAATAAGAAAAGAACCTGTCTAGCAGTTGGCAGAACTAGCCTCCAAGGAAGCAGAATAATAGAGACTAGGTTAAAATAAAGGCAGTGGTTTCATAAAATACTTTTTACTCCCTCGGGTTTCCAAAGTTTTTTTCCAAACCAATCAGTTCCTGATTGAGCAGGGACTCTGGGCAATCGCAGTATGGTGTCACCATCTTCCAAAGGACAGTCTGAGCTGTGCTCAGGACCAGAAATGTGGGGAAAAAGGAACAAGGTGATATATTTCTATAACTAGCTTCCCCTCTAACTTTTGCAAAGTGCTTTACAACCAACATACAAAGAGCATTTCCAAAACTAGTGTCTGCTCTTCCTGATGCCCAGCACAGCTCGCACCCTGGGGGAGAGGGATGGAGAAGGTGGCAAACCAGAGCACCTCAGCAGACAGTGTACACCAGACAGACTGATATCCAGAGCCTAGTTAGAAAAGGAAACCACGAAGAAATGCAGGTAACATGGAAAAAACAGGAACAAACCTAGAGATGCAAACAGCAGTAGCAGCATCAAGACTAGCATATGTAAACAGATTATCAAAACAATTAGGTATAAATATTAGCCTAACAGCTGATAAACAACAGAGCCCTCCATACCCGCCACCTCATTTGTCACCACTTTGTGAAACAACAATTCCATAGTGGTAGAGAAGACCAGTACAGTGAAGTCTGGAGAAGTCAGCTATTACCCTCTAACTCAAGATGGAGACCTAAAATTTAGCACAAGCATTGTTAAGGGAACAGCTCAAAGCCTGATAATTTGTGCAGTGGAAAGTATTAGGGGGCCTACAAGGAAACAGAAGCAAGAACACAGAGTCTGGATCTAAAGGCTAGCCAAAACAAACAGTACCACACAAAGAAAAACCCCAAACCCTAAACTACACAAAATACATCTTGTCTACACAGAAAAGCAAACTATTTTAAATACATCAGGATACAGAGAAAGTAGAAGACAATCTAAGTACAGACCTGGTGTCTGATTTTTATACTGTAGATGAACAGCAGAGAATAATTTGCGCATTTTCTTTCAGTGGCATGACTAGATGTAAAAATACATTACTATCTCTGAGAATGCCAGCAGGCTTTGAGATATCATCATAAAAGAGCTCTTTTGTAGGTATGTAGGAGGCCTGATGGATTACCCAAGTGCCACTGATCAAAGGCTACCTTTTCCATGAAAGAGACTTGTATAAGTGGGCTCCATGACACTAATCAGGACTGTCACCTTTGGCCATGATGCATTCACAGATAATGTAGTGGAAACACAAGCAGAAGGGGATTTTTATTTTTTTTAATATATCTACATACATACACACATATATTTACATATGGATAGCCCTAAACACACAAGTCCCCAAAGTCAGAGAAATTAAATACCTTATCTGAAATCAGGCCACCTTTTCAGATGCCTAATTATACTCCTAAGAACCTAAGACAGGAAACGATCTCTGGGCAACCGAGCCCAGTGCCACGCAGGCAGGCACCCAGCTACACCCACACACCCCTTCTTACAACGTGAATACAAGATTCAAAGGAGTCTTCAGCTTTTGCATTTATTCCTCTCCATTTCAAATGCATTAGTGTCCATCATGTAAAGAAAGATTACTACAAGAACTACACTGGTTTTGCTATTCTGATATACAAGATGTCTGCAGTATTTCTACTGAAGCAAAATGAGTGAGAGGCACCACATAGTGAAATAACTCTTTTAGGATGGATTGACTCCTTTAGGATTGAGTCTATACTGTCCTTTGAGAATCACGAGATAATGAGACTTAAGATGACAAGTCCTTATAGGATTGTGAACTAAACTGCTGTCAGGACACTCTTTAAAATACAAACTATTTTAATAAATTAATGTACCTCAGACATAATGAAATAGTCCTTCTGAGACACAAAAAGGTGAAGTTAACATCAAGACTATACAAAAGAAGTTAATAATAATTTACATAGGACCTCAGCAAACAATTTATTTAACCTAGAACTACTTTAGAATACACCAAAATTAACTGCACTTAAATCAGCCATTTCAGCCGAGTATACAAAAGCATAAAACAAGATTCTTCCAAAGAACCAAGGTTGATTGTTTTTTTCCTCGTTACAGTCACGTTGGTTCTGGGAAACAATGCCTCAGTTCTGAGGCGGAGCTGGTTTATTACAGAGCTTCTGAAGCTAACAACTCCTTGCTGTACACTGGTCCTTCTAGTTTGTGCAACAGGCGAAGGCAGTAAACAAAGGCTGACATTAAATGAATAATGGGAGTACAAGGTCACCTGTTTGATGTTAAAACTTACTTTACAGTGAATCACTCTGGAGAAAAAGAGGTCTTTTTTTTCCAAGCACCCTACCAGAACACATACTTCAGATGCTTTAAATACAGAAAAGCCCGGATGTATGATGGGTACTGGTTTTTGTAAACCTGCAGGTTTTGGAAGAGGAGTCAAGCTCTTCCATGCATGTGGGACATGGATGACAACTACCATCATTCCCGATATAACAGTTGCTAAGCAGCAACAGCTGCTGCTAAACAAAAGGGAGGCAAAAATTAGAAACTTTCAATTTTACAGCAATTAAGATCTCAAAACGGAAGGGTTTGCTGGCCAAGCTGCAGAGGGACCAGCACAGGCCAAAAGACGGTGAACATTTTCAAGACCCACCACTGCTGAAGTAACCCATTTTCCTGGGTCACCTGGATCTGGCAACAACAGGTGCATTCATCGGGAGATGGGGACTGTTAAAGCTGTTGGGAGACCTCTTTGGAGGGAAAAAAAAAAAAAAAAAAAAGGCATTTTTATTTTAACGTCATCAGAACAGTTTTGTTAGCTTAACAGCTTGCCTGTGTTTACAGTGCCAGTACTTAGCAAATGGACAACCTTTGCGATTACAGAAAAATTATCACCATTGGAAAATTATTTTAAGCTTTTCATTTAATGCTTCACAGAAGAGACAGTGGTTTCTCAAGAACAAAATGTTTCAAAAAGGCTTTACCAGCAGGCTGAGTTTTGCTACTGTTCAGAATTAAACAGCGCAAAAGAAATAGCAAGTTTTGGCATAGACCTCATTTGTGAGTATCCAAAGCAAATTTCCAACAATTAATTTAACAATAATGTCCAACCACTTGGAAATAATTAACACTGAGATTTAAAACAATACATTTCAAATAATTATTCAGAGTAAATGGGTTAGGAGGGCAGGTAAGAGAAGCTAAGAGAAATGTTTCTTCAACTTTAAATATAACACTAGTCCTAATGATTTTTTTTTCTCCTTCTTTCTCTTTTTAAATAGTGAATTTAATTATTAAAATTAAGTATTAAAAGCATAGATAACCTTCTGCTGGTCTAAGAACATCAGGGAAGCAAGGTTTGAGAGATATTACAGCCACTCTAGTCCAAGCTGGCCAATCCCTATGCACCCTACTCCTTGCATTTGTTACTCCATGACAGGTATTTGATGCCACAGCATCAAAGTACATCATGAACCAACAAGGTCATTTCTTTAGTGGAAAAAAGGAAGCAAATATGATAAGAGAGAAAAAAGTTTGAACAGTCATCCATCACACTGTGGTATTTTTAAACCTGCTGTGACAAAGCCTGCTTAAGGTCAGGGTACAGTTTCACCAGATGTTGTCAGCCAACGTAATCACTCGGTGCCACCGAAGAACTGTCTCAGTGGGCTGAACTGGTTGACCAGAGGGTTCACTGGAGGGTTTCACAACCAGCATAGGGAGGGGTGGATCACACCGAGGGACAAGAGCAGCCAGACATCACCCTTGTACAAGCCATAAGCCGTTTTCTCAGCTCAGCCACCCGAGACTGCTGACATGCTGTGACCGGAGAGGAGACATGGACCTGCCCAAGTGGGTTCAATCCAGCAAGGGAGCAGCTCCAACATGGGCCATGTCACCCCCGAGCAGGCATCATTATCAGTGAACGACTCACTCAGGAAACTCACTGTGACAGGACATTAGGGCACACCCCTCAACAGCTCAGAGAGCAACATCCAGGGAGCCAGTACACACCTCCTAATTTTATTCAAGAAAAGACAACTTTGCCCAGTTTTGTCTCTGACACAGCAGAAGATGCATCTAAAAGGTCCTCAAGCCTACTAAATATGGTAGCCTCACCCTTGTGATAGCCTCACAGACAGTCCTGGAGGACTGTCCTGGAGGCTGGGACCGCCACTGCTTCACACAGCAACTCTAGTTAAATCCAAGGATGCAAAAGCCAGAACAAGACAGTCTGGCCCACGCAAAAGCCATCATTTACATTCCTCTATTGCTACAGTGATTTACAGTCCCACCTGCTCTGGTGCTAAAACAATAGCAGTAGGCAAAGAGCATCAGAGGTGTGTCAAGATCTGTGATAAATGTAATGTTTTCCTAAGAGGAAAACACACCATTGGTACATTTCTCCCATAACTTAGGAAAGAATGTGAGAAACATAACTGGTGTATTTGCCAGGACAGGGGCAGAAAGCAAAGGTTGGCACCCAAAATATCACGATTGCTCCCCATGCTGCTACCCCGACCCCACAGCCTGTCATCACACAGGCTAGAAGGTGTCTCACCGTTTTAAAATCGATGATACATTAATCTGGATATTCAATGTTTGGATTCTTTGGAGACGACTTTCCACTCCCTTTCTCATTTTAGCTTTAAAGTTATTCCTCAATATACAAGAAAAGTTGAAACTCTGTTTGGGGAAAAAAAAAAATTAATGGAGACTTATTTTTTCTGTTTCTAAGAAAAAGACAGAGCAGAAAACATTTCCACATCTCCTGTATAAGTGCTGGGCAAAACTAGGGATCTGCTCCAAAACTTAGTTTTTTTGAAGAAGCCTACAACTTAGCTTTCAAAGCAGAAGAAAAAAAAGAAATACTTCAAGTATTCTGGTGTCTCCTTTTCTCTCTATTCAACTCCACCTTGAAAACTTACTTTGACCAGCATAGTCACAAGCAGTAACACTGCTCCTCACCCATCAGTCCCTTAACTTTCCAGCCTTTCTCTTGCCTGCTCAAGATAAGTTACCTTCTCAACACCTGTCTTATTTCTTTAACTGTTTCAGGTGNCTTCAAGCTATATTACTTTTTAAAACTTCAGCTGTAACTTATGAAGGGCTAAGACAAAAACTCAAACTGGTTTTAAAACCTGTCCAGTTTTAGTTAACTCCAAAGCTGGAATTAATACTTTGCAGCTCCTTTACAACTCAAGACACCTGTAGCTCCGCAGACTCTTTTAACCAGCTAACCCAACACACTCCCCAATTCTCAGCACAGATCCTGTCTTTAATAAAGGCTAGATCTCACAGGGAAATTAAAATCCTTGTGCAACTAAACCCTCCAAAGGAGAGCTGAGGTTTTTTGCATAGTCCGTATATTTCAGAAGCAGATGCAACCCTGAGGACCAAAGTCTCAAGTTAAACGAATGGCTAACACGTGAAAGCCTCTCTGGAGAAGGCAATTCTCTTACAGCTGCTTCTTCACCTACTGCAACCCACACAAAAACACAAGTTCACTCCACAGTAAGTCAAAAACTTCAAAGAATTACCTGAGCTCCCCGCGGTTAATAAATATTGCAGATATTTGTTCATGCTGTACTTGAGGCTTTTAATATCTGCTTGGTACTGCTAAGACACTCTGGCAAAGGCTTATAGCACAATACCGCTGACCATGTGCTGACACAGCACTTTCTGGGCTGCAGAGATAATTAGGGCAGGACTTACCAACCCAAAGTCCCGCCTTCACCCTCATTTACTCCTAAGTCGGATGGGGTTTTACTCAAGTATCTGTGGGGGCTTTTTGACTGTTTTCTTCTTTCCTAGCACTACTACTATCATCCTGGGGGATTTTTTGACATCTCACTTTCCCCAATCCCCAACTATACGTGTTGCTTTTTACTTGATTTGAGCAACACAAGTTGGCAAGCACAGCAGTTTCCCAAACAGCAATCCCCAGGGTCATGCTAAGTGATCCCCTCATCCTGCCTGCCCCCCCCCAGCAGCATGCTTCCCAACTGGAGCCCAACACCACCCCACTTCTCCAGCAGAACAACCCACACTCAGTCCCAGCGGGGAAGGAGGCTGCAGGGCAGGGAGACAATCTGGCCATGCGTGTTGGTGCGTGCCTTGCCTGCAGCCCAGTGCTGCCACCTCTCTCGTATTATGTGAGTTGACCCACCTCCCCGGTGCCTCTGACCTGCCTCACCCAGCACAGGGCAGCTTGGGGAAAGTGATTTGGGAAACCCTGGACTAGTGAATTGTGCTTTCTGCTTCCCCAGCACTAATGCAGCACTGCAGTGTTTGACTAGAGGAAAAAAAAAACCAAAACCAGAGGAAGTGTTTAAATGTCAGGTAAGATATTCCACACTGGAGAGAGAAATCCTGTGAGAGCAGACAAAAGGCTCCTGTGGTGGGCAGGGAGGAGCCCGGGTAGCTCACAAACACTGGCACAACTATAGTGCCTTCAACACCCTGGCAGGTCACTGCACCTTTAGCCCTCAAAATCCTTCTGGACGGACAGAGAAGATTTGCTCCCACCTCCTGCTTTTCACAGGTCTGTAACTGGAGTGAGGAAGAGCCACATGCAAGCTCAGAGCCAAGTCTCCACACAGCCACACTGCCACTTGCAGAAAGACCAAAAATCGGAAGTGCCCTGTCAGCCCACACTGAAATCCCAACATATAAAGCAGCTGCACCTGCCCACCCACAGGAAACCTGCCATAACTGACAATTTAGTTAAATGACAAGAAATCCCTAACCACTGAAAAGCCATGACATTGATTTACATGAAAAGACACATCCTGACCTAACCATCAAGTGGGTTTTCTATTCCTCATTTCAAAACTCAGTTAAAAAAACATCCACTGGCAACATTTTGGTAATTACTGTCCTAAACACAAATGTGGGGGAGAAAAAAGCAGTCTTGGCAATGCCCCCCAACATGCAGTTCATGGACTGGAGCACCCAACACTGAACCACTCCATTTCCTTTCTTGGTGAAGAAATACTGAAGGCAGTTCATAACTTTCCATTTCTGCTCATTCAGTTTCCCTGTAGGAAATACAGTAATAAAAGCTCTTTCCTACAAGAAGCTGATCTTGCACAACATCAACTACGGGAAGGAAAATGCATCTGGAGACTTTTTTCATCCTTTCTACACACAGTGTAAACCTGCACTGCAATGTAAGTAGTACAAAGGCAATCCCAGACAGCACAGAGAGGCTGCTCCCAACAAACGCAGCTGAGTTTAATGTGCAGCCCCTCAGCAATGTACTGTCTGAGGAACCTGACTGGCAAAGACAACAGCCTTGATCCTATGGTGATGCATGGGCTGAGGATGATTAAAGTTGGGTTTTAACATTTAAAGAGCCTGTTCAGGTTTTACCAAATATAATTTTGCACAGTGTTTTACATACAAGTCACAGCCATCCCACGTGGTTGCTTTTCAGCTGAAGACTTTGAAGAAGGGAGACGTAAAGTGCCTTCTTGCATCAGTGACAGGATCAACAGAGTTAAAGCTGGGGAGATAAGCCCAAGGATTTCTTCACACCTGACCTGGGCCAACAGGAGCCAAACAGTGTTACAGCAGCTTACTCGTGGGCTAGGTAGTGTAAATCACACAGAGGTGAAAAACTCTGTCGCTGGACAGTACCACACAAACCCATCCAGTCACCTTTCAAAGATGCAATCTAGATTTAATCTGCAAAGCCTTGCCCATCCAAGTAGAAAATCCACTGTGCTGGTTTTGGCTGCAATAGAGTTAATTTTCTTCATAGTTGCTAGTACAAGGAAGGCTATGTTTTGGATTTGTGCTGGAAGCAGTGTTGATAACACAGGGATGTTTTTGTCATTGCTGAGCAGTGCTTACACAGAGTCAAGGCCTTTTCTGCTCCTCCCCCACCCCACCAGCGAGTCGGCTGGTGGTGCACAAGAAGCTGGGGGGGGGCCCACAGCTGGGACAGCTGAACCCACTGACCGAAAGGATATTCCAGACCATAGGACGTCATGCTCAGCATATAAAGCTGGGGGAAGAAGGAAGGGGGGGAAATGTTCAGAGCAATGGGGTTTGTCTTCCAAGTAACTGTTAACACATGATGAAGCCCTGGTTTTCTGGTGATGGCTGAACACCTGCCTGCTGATGGGAAGTGGTGAATGAATTCCTTATTTTGCTTTACTTATTAAACTGTCTTTATCTCAGCCCACAAGTTCTCACTTTTACTCTTCTGATTCTCTCCCCCATTCCACTGGGGGGGAGTGGGCGAGCAGCTCTGTGGTGCTTAGTTGCCAACTGGGGTTAAACCATGACCCCACACAACAAGAAAACCACTCCACAAGCTTTGGCCGATACAAGAAAACTGCTGAGCAACTGTCAGCACGCACCATTCTAGAATAAAGTATTCCAAGGCAGGGTGCTGAAAGCCTTGTTCTTCCCATCTCATGCTAACACAAGGATCACAGCAGACAAGATGGAATTCAGACCTCCAGACCTGGACACAGCTTTCTGCTCTGGGATCAAATAACATCCACCTCCTAAGCATCTCCTGACAGCTACCTTCAAACCCAGCAAACCAAAGAGCTGGTTTCCTTAAGATATTTATGAAGAGATGTATTATGCTGCTTTTATGTCTTTCAGCATACTCAGGACCTAGACTTTAAAGAGAGACCTATTTTTCTCCTCTACAGCTCTTGAAGAGACGCTTTTAGGACTGAAGGCAGTTCTTCCCCCCTACTTACACAACACGCTTTCAAAGCACTTCACACACATTCAATAATCTTTTCATCCTGCTCTGAAGCAGGTGGGTTTTAGTCATTTTGTAGATGGAAAAAGCACTTCAGCCAAGTCAGGATTAGAATTTGCAATCTCCAGATTCCCAGTCCTGCACAGGCTCACATCCCATTTCTCAGCCCACGAACACTGCTGTGGAAATACCACATCAGTACATGCTACCATCCCAGCACCCTCCTCAGCTTTCAGCCAGCCCTGAATTTCCACAAGCCTCCAGGTAGGCACACTTTTTTACCACGCAGGCAGATACTTGCAGCAAAGACACTGAAATAGATTTCCCACATGAAGTATCATGCATTTCAGAACCCAGTTCAAATGTGCCCTACAGACCAGACACATCACACCAGTTCCCTTCTCGCCCAACAAGTTTGTATTTACTAAGCTGCTTTCAGAGAGGAAGAAAAGGGAATGCCTGCAACATGCAAACAGCAGCAGAAGGAGGAAAACTCAGTCCTCCTGCTGCTGCTGATCTCCTAACAGGCATGGAGGCCTCTTCACCACTGCCTCCCAGTGGTTGCCACTAAAAGAGCACCATATGAAAAATAAGGATCATCTATTATGAACATCTGAACACTACACCCCTCAGGAAGTCTGGACCAGTGAGGGGGGCAAAGAAAAGGGAAACAGTGCTATGCCCCACTAATTCCCCTTTTCATCTCCTCTCTGCTCCACCTAGCACTTGTCCACAGCCTCCTCCCACCATGACCTGGCAAGGCCAGCTCCACTCCTCAGTTTTCAAAAGCTACTTTCAAAGCTATGAAAGATCTACTAAGAGTTTTGAGGTTACTGCCAGTCCTACAGTGATCCTCAAACACTGAAATCAACATCAGCCTCGAATCAATATGCTTAGCATACTGGTTCTTCAGATGTTACCCTTTTTTCTAGGCACTATCCAAGAAAACACAGATCTGCATTGTAGCTCTTGGTGTAAATACCCACCTGCTTTGGCAAAAAAAATTATGCTTTTAAAGCTTATTTATCGAGCAATGTGATTAAATAGGTCAAATATGCCCAAGTGCACTGTTATAAGGCTACTTTAAAACAAGACAGGCAGTTTCACTGACAGCGAGCAACTTATGTTGGATCGAGAACCTGCTTTCAAGAAGATGGTTGCCTGGTTGCTAGCTAAACTACTACACCCTCTAGTGTAAATCTTAAATACATCCTTCCAGGCTAGATGAGCTTCAGACAGACAGAGCAAAAGACAGGAGCGCTTCAACCTGAACCCTTCAGATGAAGTCGAGCCACAGCACTGCTTACAAAACAACTGCAAAAGCATCTTCTGCTCCTATAGAAATCAGGCACCTTATGCAACCCCGCTGAAGTCCTTTCTAAAAGACAGCGTTTTGCAGCAGGTTCATCGCTCATTTTCCATTTCTCAATCAAAATCAACGTAGAAAAAAATGGCTGAAGCCTAACACTAAGGTGAGGCAGAATTTACAGATTCCTGGTTATGACAGCCATGCCATGTGTTAAGATGCCAAAAGTTTGGGAAAGAGGGCAAGAACACACACTAAGCTGGCTGGAGGGAGTGGGAGGCAGTGGGCTGGAAGTTAAGCTTCACTATCCTGCTTCTTTTGCAAGTGGCAGACGCTTCACCTAGGGAAACTAGACCCATGCTTATAGCTTTTGTTTTTTAAAAGCCAGAGCTTCTCTAAGAGTCATAATATAGTAAGTAAACCGCTCTCACTCCCCAAAACACAAGGTTTTTCACCTGGCTCACTAACACATCCTAGCCAGGCCTAACGACATTCAGATAATTTCTTTCTTGTCATTCACACTCAGCTCTTACATGAACACTTTTCAGCCAGTATTAGAAGCTGCACCCATTTTCCAAGTGCACCAGGAGGTTTTACTAAAGATGAACCTCTCCTTCCCCATTTCGAAAATCAAAACCAGCACCAGCTTTTATTTAGTACAGCAGCATCTGTTTCAGGTGGCAGACCAAAATGAGCAAATCTAGTTCTAAAACTGACACTCTACAGATATTTAAAGACAAACAGGAATAGTACACTGAAATATCAAGCACCTAGAGGACCACCCTAAAGGGTTCTACAGAGCTTTTCAAATTCAAAAGAACACTGAAAGAGGCAAAAACTTTTGTCTTTCTAATATGGTATCTGTCTGCCTGCGACAGCCCTGAGTACTCACACTTCCTTTATTTTAAATAAAATCACAGTTGTGATAAGTTGACCCAGTAGCCAGGAGACATGAAGAATTTATCCTCTTCCAAACTTGTGAGTAACCCGAAGTTAAGCAGGCACAGGAAAAAACACAAGTCGTGCTTTATTTGACAACTTCTGCTTCAGGTTGTTAAGAGATCATACATACTAGCAAGTATACCTAACTGAAATAACACAGCTTTAACAAAAATAAAGCAAGCAGCATTCTTCTAGGGAAAAGAATGAAGGCTTTTCTCTCCAGATAAAACAAGCAGATCAGCAAATAATGCAAGTAAAATGACACAAATTGCTGGAAGAACGGAGAATAATAGCTCACTAGCTTTTTTGTAGCCAACCTTCACCTGAGAAACCTGGCAGCACTCCATGCCTTATTCAAGACCCCCATCAGGAGAGGGCCCAGCTCACCGCAGCGCCCCCCCCCNNNCAGCACTGGACAAGAGAACACATCACCTCCAGCTCCCAAACCCCATGCACATCCTGAAGGGTTGTGATGGCACAGCAGCTCTTAGCAAAGGTTTGAGTGAGACTACCCTGATACCTCATTGCCACGTGAGCTGTGGTGCCTGGAGGGACAAAGAAAGGGATCAGAACAGAGCTGCCATTCTGCAGCCTCCATCCTGGTGACGAGAGACAGGCTGTCCTCAGGCAATCGGATATTTTGGAAAGCTGCTCCCCACCACCCCTCTGTCAGATGGCAACTGTAGGGTCCGACCGATGAGGAGGAGGAGGAGGAGACGACACCCATCTCTCCCTCACCTGGAGGGCAGAAAAGGCCCTTCAGACCCTCCTTTGGAGGCAACAAGAGGTGACAATGAAGAGCCCAGAGAGCACAAGCAGACACAAGAGTTCAGGGGCAAGCACGACCCACCTGCCCCGCCTGGATGGTGCTGACAGACCCCCCTGAGGGCATCCCACTCGAGAGGTGCTTGAGGGGGAAACACCCGAGCCCTGGCAGAAGGTGGGATTTAGAGGAGTCGGATTCAGGCCCTGAAGGGTGAGCAGGCGTGAGAAGGAGGAAGGGCACGGGCGTGTCCTTGCCAGGGGGAGGACACGCTGCTGCTGGGAGGCAGTGCCGGGGTGGGGAACGGCAGGACCGGGGGGCGAGGGCGGCGCAGGGCCAGGATCGGCCACAGCCCGGGGAGGGAGAGAGACGGGGGAAGGGAAAAGAGGTACCGTGACCCGCCGGGCC
>VYZV01023826.1:185344-199493 GCA_013401275.1 Pandion haliaetus
CCCGCGACGCCGCTGCCCGCACAGGGCTGTCCGCGGCGCGCCTGAGCAGAGTGCGGGGCGTGGCCGGGGCGGGGGCGGGGCTGAGGCAGAGGGCGAGCGATGGAAAATGGCGGCCAGGGGGAGGCGCCCGCACTGAGGCGAGCTGAGCCTGTTGGCAGCCGCCGTCGGGGTGCCCGGCCTCTGCTCGGCAGCTGCGGGCCTGGGGGAACCGGCAAGAGGAGCCCGGGGCGGGCCCCTATCTCAGGAAGGGGCCTAGGGCGGTCCAGGGCCCCTGCGGCCTGCAGGGGGACAAACCCCTGGGGCTGGAGGTCAGTCACCCGTAGCCCTCCTGGAGCCGCAGCTGGCGTATGACCAGTTTGTAGGAGATGCCGTCGAGAATATCTCCTAGTTAAGCTGGTTTGGGGCACGCCGCTGCACCCAGTCCCCCCAAAACGGTTGCAGAGCGAGGGGAAGGCAGGTGCAGGCCCCAGCCCTGCGGCCACCCCATCCTGCTGCCTCACACCCCGGGCTGGGCCACCTCTTCTCCACCCGAACACCACCAGATCCGTCCTGCTGCGGCCAGAGGGATGGTCCTGGGTTCCTTGTGCTGCGGCCCACTGCCCCCAGCATGGCCCACCACCCCCAGGACAGCGTCAGCCTTCTAGAAAGCAGCAGAACACCAGCCAGGCTGTGGTAGAGGGACCCGAGGCAGAAATAACTCACCTGAGGCTACATAGAGGAGTGAACTCAATCTGCACTGCCCCCCACCATGAAGACGCAGCCCGCCCTCCTTTTCCCCAGGCAATCATCACACCCGTATTCACCAGTGGGGAAACTGAGGCACGCAGTAACAGCAATCTGTCTGTGCCAAGTTGGCACCAGAGCAGGGACTCAGACCTGGCCCTGGAGGGCGTTCAAGCAGGTGAGGGGCATCTGCAGCGCCTGGGAATCACCCAGAGTTTTCAGAGGAGGGAGTGTCCACCTTCAGCAGATGAGGCTGTTTTGGGACAACAGCAAGCGACCAGGGCCTTTGAGGAGAAATCCCATTAAATGGAGCCGGAAGCCCCAGCCCAGAGAGAAGGAGTGGTCCAGGAAAGCCTCATCGCTTGTGAAAAGAGATATGGGACAGAGAGTGAAAAGCACTGGGCCAGTGCAGGGAGCCAGCTAGATGTTACAGAGAAAAGTACACAAGGACGAGTTGTCCTCAGCCCCAGGGAAGGTAAAGGAAAAGATTACAAAAGTCATGTTTCATAGTAGTCTTAAAAAAAACCAAAACCACTTTATTTTCAAATACAGCACCCCAACAAGGTGATGATGGTGCCTCCTCCCTACCCATCGCTCCCCCACAGCATCCCAGCAGAGCAAGTCTGGGAGCTGAGGACATCGTGAGAGGAACCCACCACCATGCCTGGCCAATGTGCAGGGGGGAGCAGGCAGGAGACCGATGCCCCAGCACTGCAGAGGTTTGGGAGTGAGCAGCTGCTGGCCCCAGGAAACATGAATAATCGATAAAAAGCTTTTGAGAAGCAGGAAACACCAGGACATCAACAGCCTTCCCTCCGGCAGAAACATGCAACCGACATAAGGTGCTTTACAAGGTACCCAGGGAGGGCTCATGCTGAGCATCCCCACCCACACTCCTGCCAGCCAGCTCCCCACCTTCCACGAGTGCTAGAAAAGCAAGCTATTCTTTCCCTCAAAAAAGAAAACATTTTTATTTTTATGATATAGATAAATCTATTTTATATAACTTCAGTTGTAATAGAGAGGACTCTGTAGAAAGACCACGCACACAGACACATGCTGAATAATGTTACTTCCCTTCCTTATAATTCTCGCCCCATGCTTACTCAACTCACAAGCTGGCAAAATAAAATAAAATAATATAAAATAAACCATTCAATTCTGTCCAGATCTGGAGGACCCCACATGGCTAAACTGCCCAAAATTGATTCAGGCCGATCTTGTCTATGCTTTCACTTCCCCATATGGAAAGAGGCAGCTTGGTTAACTGGGATGCCCACTCAGCTCCCAGTTAGCAGCACTGGAAAAGGTCCTGTGCACCCCGAGGCAGCTCCTCTAGAAGATGGACCCCCCAAATTCACCTGTCCTGGTGGATCCTAGCCCCCCCATCCCCCCAGCTCGGCACCCCAAATGAGTCCCTCCAACCCTGCTAAGGACCTGAACCCCCCACCGCAGCCTCCCAGATCAATTAATGAATCCCCAAGACTGACCTCATCTCCCCCCCAAAAAAGCTCCAGACCCCTCTGCAGGGAAACGAGGGGATTTCCTCAGTCACTTGTCCCTGGATCGCCTGGCTGATGCTTGCTCTGCCTCCTGGCACAGTTCACATCAGACAGCCAAATGTCCCCATTTAAGTGAAGGAGGGGAACAACCTCGGGACAGGTTTCGGGCATGTGGCAGGCTTGTCACAGCACTTTGGTTCCCAGCGAGGGGCAGTGCAGAGAGATGCACACCCGCACATGGTGGGTGTCCCCCAACACAGCAAGGACTGAACAGAGGATGCAACCCAGAAACGTAGCTCCAGACCTGGTATGGGGGATGCTCATGGTTTGCTCCCCGGGGCAGAAGGCCAGATCCAGCCCTGGGACAGCTGGGGCTCAGGGGTGTCCCCAAAACCTTACCCCCACCCACCAACCCAGGCCCAGCCGCAGGCAAAGCAGCTCCTGTGGGGAATGGGTCCCTGCCTCCCTCCAGCTGATCCCCACCCCGTGACAAAGCCATAGCCAGGTGAATGGTGTTGAGTTTTTTTGGGGAAAAGAGCCAAAAAAAAAGGAAACCAGACGGAGATGCCCATGTGGTGGGAGCCTCCTGCCTTGCAGACCACCGCTCCCTGCTTATTTTGCATCACTGTAAAAAAGCACCTCCTGGGGCAAGTTTCCACTCCCCACAGTGGGGTTTACAGATTTTCTCTGCATCTGCACGAGAACTTTCCCATTGTCCTGGCATGGCCCTGGCACAAGGCATCAGCCAGGAGTTTCCGAAGTTGGAGAAAGAAACGGGGTGGTGGGAGAACAGGGACTTCCCCAGAGGATGTTTGTTTAGCAAAACATCCTCACGCAGGGTCATCTCTTTGCAGGGATGGCCTATTCCGTGTCCGGGGTGATACCTGTCCTGATACTCCTGGTACCCCCATCCTGGTACTGCCCCACATGTATCCCACCACAGTCCACGTCCCCCATGGGAGACTCCTCCCCAGCCCTTCTGCAGCATCCCACTTGCCCCCCTGCCCCCTCACATGGCCAGGAGTGCTCCATGACACCCCATAACCCCATCCACATCCTGGGACAATGGCCCAGCTGCTGCATCCCACACTGCCCAGCCCCAACCCACTGGGTATCAGCCAGCCCAGGGAGGATGCTCCAGCTCCCCAAGAGTGCTCCCAGCCTCCCAGGGTGCTCCTGGCTCTCCAAGAGGATACTCTGGCCCAAGGGGATGCTCCAGCCCCCCAAGGGTGCTCCCAGACCCCCCAGGACTGAGCGCCTGGCCCTGAGTGTGTGGACCCACATGTGCTGTCCAGGCATCGTCGCTGCAGGGCTGTGGCAGCCCGTGGGCCTCCCTTCACCGTCCCAGCCTCCAGACATCGCTCAGGCATAGGATGACAAAGGGAAACTCACAGGGGGCAGGGGGCCGCGGCCCCACACTCCTCCCGCCGAGCGCTCCTGCAGACAGAGGAGAGATGTGAGCCAGGAGGGGAGGGAAGAGGGCAGGAACCAAGGGGGAGCTGGGAGAACCCCAGCCTGCGCCGCGTCTGCAGGAGGTGAAAACCAGCCCACAGACCTCTCTGGTATGACCCGCTGGCCCTGGCACTGCTTCTCTGGGGACAGTCTGGGACACAGTGGGCATGCAGGGTGCAAGCAGGGCCACGCGCTTGGGCAGCGCTGGATTTTGCAGGGGGTTTGTAGGTGAATGTGTGGATTTGCATGTGCAAACCCGAGGGGGTGAGGAGTGTGGCACCAAAAGGGCAGCGTGGGGGTGCGTGCACATCCACATATGGGTGTGCGTGCATATCTGTGCTGGGTTGTGCGCGCATGCGTGCACAGCCACGTGTGTGCACACTCATGGAGGTGAATGTGTATGCAAGACTGTGCAGTTGTGTGTGTGTGCAGGTCACTGTGTGCTCGGATGTCTGTGTGCAAGTGTGAATGCGTGTATGCATGTCTGCAGGCACATGCACCTGTGTGCACGTACACACGTGTGGGTGTTTGCACATGTATGTGCACAGCGCAGAGCTGGGTGGGCCCATCCCCCAGTTGCCCACCCACAAAGACCGGGCCCAGGCACCCTTCCTGGGACCCAACCCAGGACAGGGGGACCTTGGGGACCGCTGGGCACCCACCACCCCGTCCCTCCCCAACCAACAGCACAGGGTCGTGGGTGCCCCCCCTGCACCCCATGCTCTCTCCTTCCCATGATGCAATGTCACACTCACCGTCTCTCACCAGGGAAGTGCCGGCTGGTGTCTGGAAGTACCGGCTGGTGTCTGGGCACAGCTGCAGGCACGCTGGGATGTTCACAGCATCTGTGCTGCTCGAGGAGTGGGGACAGATCGGCTTTGCTCCCTCAGAACTGCTGCCATCCCTGTCCCCCGCCGGCCCCAGGTCGCTGCCTGACTCACCTGGCAGGGCAGAGCCAGGGGCTGCTGGCAGCACATCGTCTCCTCTCCTTGTCCTTTCCTGTCCCCGTCCCTCCATCTTAGCCAGCGCTGTGCAGAGCCCCTCACCCTGGCATCCCTCTTCCGGCGCCCTCGCCTCTCCCCAGCCCGACCACGGATGGGATCCTTCCCCTCTGCCCTTTTTATACCATCTTTGTTCATATGACAAGCACGTGAAAAACCAGAGCAGAGCTCAGAAAAAAGCTCCTTAAGATGCTTTAATTCAGTTTCCTGGATCCCATGACTGAGCTCGGCCAATAAATGGGGTCTCATGACTGTGCCACGCAGGCCCCGGCCATCAAAAGCCTCATTTATGCCCCAAAAGAGACTTAAGCCCCTCTTGGCTGGTCACCCGGTGAGCCCGATGTCCCCCATGCCCAGCCTCATCCGCAGCCTCATCTGCACCGGCATCGTGCCTCTGCCGAGGGCTCATGGCAGTGGGTATCCTGTCCTTTCCCTGTGGGACCCCTGAGATGTCCAGTAGGTCATCCCCTTTCATGGCCACTACACACAGGCACACACAGGCGGCCCCCCAGCCATGTGCCTGCAAGTCTGCAGTGATGGGAGCAGGAGCTGCCTGTGCCCTGGCTCTTCTGGCTGGGGACTTCAAAATAATCTGGGGTGACGCCTGCCCTGTCCCCTTTCTTCTGTGGCTGCAGGAGGGACTTTGGGGGCACTCTGAAGCCCGACTCTGCCTTTCTCTGCCTCCACACCCTGCTGAGACCGCGGTTTTGGCAGAGTCCCTGTCCAGGCACCAAACCCCATCCAGGTCCAGCCCCAACCCAGCCCCTTTCCTTCCCCATCCCCTCCTGGGGCTCCCAAACCATGGCACCAGCGGTGGGGACAGAAGTGCCGTCCCAGTGGTTCATGGCCCAGTTTGGCCCCACTGGTGGGGGACACTGCACCCAGGACCCCCAGGGCAGGTCTGGCTCATGTCTTTTGGGGACCCTGCAGTTCACATACAGATTAGTGCTTCTCCCTCCCTCCTCACTCCAGCTGCTCCTGCCCAGGTGAGGACAGAGCCTGAGCCCTCTCAGGCCAGGAGCAGTGAAGGATCCAGACCCAAAAAGCTCTGTTCCCTAATGACGAGGGATCACAGCCCCAGCTCCCCATCATGGAGGTGGCAGCCAGCGATGTCCAGCTCACCGGTATCCCATATACCTGAGCTGGGTCTAAATTTTGGGGATCAGGCTGAACTTTTCTGGCTTTTTGCCTTTTTTTTTTAAACCGAGACACAGTAGACACAAATCCAAGCCACCCCTACATCCCCCTGAACCCAGCCCCTGGCTCTGAGATGCCCTGCTGGCGATGCAGAGCCGCTCTAAAGCTTCCGCAGCTCAACAGGAAACAGGCAGCAGTAAGAGGATAAAAATACCCTTGGTGCAAACAAAATGTCTCTATGTCAGGATTAGGGTGCCATGGGCTGCTCCAGCCCTGCTAATCGGGGCTGGAGCTGGAGGGGAGCTGGGCTGAGTGACTGCAGTGGCTTTGGCTTCCACCACACATGTGAGCTAGAGGCTCTAAAATCACCCAGCAGCTGCATGCGGCAAGCCAGGGAAGGGACAGGAGGGCTGGGGGATACTCAGGGAGAAGCCAGACATCCTGGCTCCTGTACCCCAACCCCCCCTTGGAAAAAGGGGGACACCACCCAGAGCCCCAACATCCAACTCCTCTTCTAGCTCCTGCAGAGCCCCAGCACCAAGGAAGGGTCCCCCTCCTCGACTGGAGCACCCTGGTCCCGGGGTGGGGGGTGAGGGATGTGTGGGGAGCAGGGGTCCCGTGCCCCCCGCTTCAGCCCCCCCATGGCTCCCAGCCCCAAACAATAGGTGCATTTGAGTGCTCTGAGCATGGGGCTGTGGCAAGGCCCCACTACAAGGCCTCTGAGCCCCTCTGAGAGCCGCCTAAGGAGATTATCACTCCTCACATGAGCCTGCCAGGCCCCACAGCCTTGCAACGGGGAGGAGGGGACATGAGGGTGACAGGGACAGGGAGGGGGGAGCCAGTGCCTGGGAACCCCGTGAGGGTCCCTGTGGGCACAGGAAGGAGCAGAGCAGTGCTCTGCTCTTTGGGTTGGGGTGCAGGATGCTGCAGGGGCAGGAAAACACATGGACACTTTGAACAGCTCTTCCTGGGGTGATCTCAGAGCAGGGGCTGATCCAAAAAGCATAGACCTGAGCACTCTGCCTTTTTGTGGGACAAAACACCCCATCTGCTGGCAGAAGGGCATAGTGGGATGCCCCACGCATCTGCCTCTGTGGCCAGCACACATCAGGAATCACAGAGGTCCCCATGCAGCCAGGGGCAGAGCTGGGCACAGAGCAGGTCAAAAAAAAGATTTGCTCCCCCAGGGCCACCCTGCCCACTCAGGACCATGCTGTGTCCCTCACAACGCTGGCCCTGGTACACTGGCAGGCAATGGGGATGTTCCCCTTCCCCTGGGGCACACCAGAGTCCCCCATGCCACAGCTCCTAGGAGGCTGAGGCCATCCTCCACCTCTGCCCCCATGATCCCATGGGATCCCTTAATGAAATGGGATGGGCTGGCAGGGGAACGGACCCCCTTCTCCCCATGGCTCCATTCGAAGAGACAAACCTTTGCAGCCTGGTCCCAGGGGGCAAAGGGCTCCTTCCCCACCTGCTGGTACCTTCCTTGGGGCTGC
This sequence comes from Pandion haliaetus, assembly GCA_013401275.1. Lineage (NCBI taxonomy): Eukaryota > Metazoa > Chordata > Aves > Accipitriformes > Pandionidae > Pandion > Pandion haliaetus. The sequence continues at coordinate 192,659 of VYZV01023826.1, forward strand.
CCAGTCCCTGGAGGAGGGTGACAAGCGTTGGGGATCCAGCCAAGTGCAATTCAGCAGAGGGATTGTCCAGTGGAGAAAGCCAAGGGGCCAGATCCCACAGGTGCTGGGGCTTGGTCCCCTTGGCTGGGTCACAGGGATGCAACCCCAGGTGTACGCAGCGAAAGGGCACACACAGGTAAAACATTAAACCTCTGCTCTTTATTTGGTACCTGGTTTCCTCACCCCATTTCCCGAGTGCTCCGCAAGTAAGCGGTATGGAGGATGTTTCCCAGGGGTGACCTGAACATGGGGAGTGCTCCAAGAAGGCAGAGCAGGGCCAGACTGTAGAGGCATGGGGCAGGGGGGGCACCTCCTCCATGCATCCCCAAACTCCTGCTGGAGACACAGCCCTGCCCCAGCCATGGGGCGAACACCAGGCACCCCGCCACCACCAGTGCCAGTCCTGGGAAAGCTCCAGCAAGAGCAGGAACTGCCACCTCCTCCGTCCCGCCCCGCAGCAATACCAGGGAGGGGACTGGGCCCCAGCCCCTCTCCAACTCGCCTTATTGCTATAGTCAGAGCAGCAGAGCAGCCAGGAGGAATTCAGGAGTTCGCTGTTTTAGGAGAGAGGACGGGGACATGTCCAAAGCCAAGGATACGCCATCAAGAGGGTGGGCTCTCATCTTTCTGGGGAAGGGGGAAGGAGGGAGCTGCCATCTCTTGCCAGCCTTGCCAGTGGTGCCAGCAGTGTTTGGGCTGACACCAGGAGGGACGAGAGTTGTGCTCGTGTACAAGAGGAAACAGGCCATCCGCTCCAGGGCCTCCTGCCCTCTCCCGAGCCTGGAGCTGAGGCTGTACAAACTCATTGCACCTCCAGCAGCAGGATCTGGGGAGGGACACTGGGAGAACTGGAGAAACAGGCAGAAACCCCCTGCCCGTCCCCCTGCCCCACAGCTAGTTGCGTTGGCCGGCCAGTTCCTGGGAGATGAATTTCCGAAGGCGCTCGAGGTACTGGCTGTAGAGTTCAATGTCATTGTGCCCGGCTCCGTCCACCCACAGCGGCTCCACAGCCTTGGGGCAGCGTTCAAAAAGCGCCAGGCCATGGGAGAAGTCAATTACTTCATCTTCTGTGCCGTGGATGATGAGGACAGGAGAGGTGATTTTGGAGATCTTTTCGATGCTGCCAAGAAGGTGGGTGGGGAAGAGATGAGAGAGGGGGGTAAGTACAGGGATCAAGGCACTCGTATTCCTCCTGCCCTGCCAAAACACGTTCCCTTGGGGAGAGGGACCAGGAAATGCTCTTTGATCACAGCAGAGCATGGGGACACTAAGCTTCTGCCAAGGGTGAGCTCCAAGACAAGATTTCCCCCAGTGCGACAGACAAGGACCAGACAGCAGTGACAACAGCCCTGTGGGACCTAGGCAGGGCTGATGGAAACTGCTGCAGGACAGCATGAGCATAGGCCCTCCCCGTGTTGGGATCAGCCGTGCCAGGCTTTGAGGAGTGGAAGCACAGCTGCTCTCAGCCCGGCCCCAAAGGTCGTGCGAGGCCATCAGGATGCAGAGCGTGGGCTGGTGGCTCCCAGCCACGGCTTCTGGCCCGGGGACCATCCCTTGGGCCCTGCTGGCCTGGCTGCAAGGGAGAGGTGAAGCAAGAGCTAGTCCCACCTCAGCGCTGCCTTTCTGTGCCACTGCCCCTGCCATCTGCAGAGAGGGGAAAAAAGCCCAAGAAATTACCCTTCGTCCCAGCGGTCCCAGGGACCACTGGGGCTTGCGATACCTGACAAGGGGCTGGTGGCACAGCCCCAGAGCTGGTGGGCAAAGACACTGGGACAGGATCGCCAGGAGGTGATGCCACCAGGGGACATGGGGTACACACGTGCCATGGCCATCAGGAGAGGGCACAGTGACCCCAGGGAGGGTTATGATCCCCCAGAGGGGACCAAATGCAAGGCAAGAGGATGCCACTGGGCATGTTTAAGCCTATCATGGGAAACAGGTCCACAGTTTTCACCATAACCCCTCTTTGTGGCCAGGGCTGGTGTCCAGGACAGAGCTGGTCTGGGTACTGCCCATCCAGAGCTGACCCCTGTCCCTTCTCCTCAGGCCACTCACTTGGGGAAGGCATCGAACCAGTAGGTCTTCTTGGTCTCAGGGAAGGCAACTCTCATGCCAGAGGTGAGCGGAGAGTGGAGCACGATGGCAGCGCACTCGTAGCGGGAAGCCAGATCAACCGTGGGCACCGTGCCGATGCTTTGTCCATATAAAATAATGTTCTCTGGGCTGATCCCATACCTGGGAGACGAGAGGGCAGGTCAGCACACAAGCACCAGAGTCACATCACCAGGAGATACACCCCAGGGGATCACCCTGCTCTGGGCACAGCACCCTGCAAGGCTTCCTGGGGTGGGCTGGGGGGAAATGGGGCTCTGTCCCCCATCTTCCCCCAGCTCCTCATGGCTGGGCTCAAAGCAGCTGCCTTGCACCCCCAGCAGGACAAGCCAGCAGCCAGGGCTGAGCTGTCAGATAAGTTGTGGGGGGTGTCAAGGCTCACCCTTGCCAGGAGCAAGGTTACAGGCAGGTTTTCAGACCCTGGATTGCAGCCACATGGGGCATCCCCCAGTTCCTGGGGCATGTTGCAAGCCAGGCCTGGCCACAGGCATGGCAGAGGAAGCAGAGCCTGTTGTGGGGCTGCACCTTAAGCCTGGCTGGGCAACTGGGGCTGAGCAGAGCTAGGGGAGAGCCTGGGAACAGCAAGATGGGAGCACAGCTTGTACTAGCACCCCCAGGCAAGGTCATACCCCCGCAGCATCCCTGCCCCTCTGGATCCCCTGGCCTGCTCCCCCTGCAGCTGCTTTCCGGCCACCCCTTCCTGTTACGAGTGGCCCAGGTTCCCTCTCTGGGAGATTTCCTGTTTTCCAGACTGCCGGGCCACAGGGTTTTCCTGGACGTCCTCCCTTCCCCCTGTCCGGCACCCTGCTCACCGCGTCCGCAGCGCTTGCCATGCGGCATCAATGTCAGAGTAGAGGTTCCTCTCTGAGGGCTTGCCCGTGCTCACGCCGTAGCCCGAGTAGTCGTAGGAGAAGATGTTGCAGTTGATGCGGGTCCCCAGCCCGATGTAGAAGCTGCTCATCTGCCCCAGGTCCACAGCATTGCCGTGTGAAAAGAGCACCGTGTACCTGCAGCACCAGGGAGAGATGAGCACAGTGGGTTAATCGTGGACTCTGCTGCGGTGCTGCCGTGCTGTCTGGCCCCACCAGCAGCTCTAGGGGACTGATGTGCTGGGGCAGCACCAGCCAGGACATCTACTTCAGAGGCTGAAAACCAAACCCCAGGACATGAAGGGCCAACACCTCTCTGGCCACAAAGGAAGGTCCTCATGACACCCCTGGTCAAACCCCAGACACCCAGACCCCCCTCACTGCCCGAGGCCAGGGGCTTGCTCCTAGCAGAAACAAGCAGCCCAAAGGCAGGATGATTCTGTTCAAGTTTTTAAGTCTGTTTTTGGTAAAAAGCTCAGGATTTGGGGCCGTTTGCCCAATGGGGATTTCAAGTAAGAATTCTGACAGCGCTTTTTTTCTCTCCTGAGTCTGGCAAGACACCAGAGGCTGGGAGAGAAGTGAATTGTGGGAGTGACAAGGCACAAGAAATTTCCACCATAAGGGGAAAAACAATGTTAATCATAAAAATTAACACTAATAGTACACTGATGGAAGCTTGGCTCTCTTCTGCCAGAGGGAGGGAGCAGGACCCACTTCCTGCTGAGCCCCCACAGTTGGTCCAAGAGGTCTGTGGCCAGGTTGAGCCTCCATGTCCCAGCCTGGATGCCCCAGAAAGCCCCAGCAGGAAGGTGGTGGCAGGACAAGCTGCAGGGAGGACAGACAGCAAGCAAGACCTGATGTCCTGGGGGGTTTGGGAGGGCCAGATCCCCCCCCAGGCCTGGCCCTTCCCTCCAGCCCCCACAGCCTGTGCTAAACGTCCGCTCCCGCAGGCCAGCTGGGAGTGGGTCCAGCACAGAGCCTCACCACGGCAGGGCGCATGCAGGCGGATGTGCAGGCAGAGCAATCCCCCCACCAGTTTCCTCTCCAGGGACCTGCAACACACGCAGGGACAGAGTGGACGTCCCCACTGGGCAGCCTGTGGAGGTCTCCTTTAACGCAGCTCTCCAACCCCCATGAGAGCCATCCCCCCTCACCCCAAGCCTAGCCGGTGGGTTTGAAGCCTTTGGCAAGTTGAGGGCAGATCCGGGCTGCATTCCCGCACATAGAGGTCTCTGCAGACGCCGTTTCTTGGAGGGCATGTTGCTCCTGGAAGAATACTGGTGTGTGGGGTCAGCTGGGGTGCCGCAGGCTTTGGGACCTGATCTCCCTCTGCACCTGAACCCCCATGCTGTGCCACCACCTCAGGAAGAAGCTGCCGAGTCCCCCTCCTGTCCCTGTGCCATCCCCTAGTGCCTAGTCACTGGCAGCCAGGAGGAGGGTCTCTGTCCCACACCCCGGGCTGCTCCTCTCCATCTTCCCAGTTTACAGACTCATGGGGGTGACCAGTAGCAGGCTGTGCTTAAACCCCTCCGGCTTTCGTTTCTATCACTTTTCTTGAGGAATCAAATGTGCCTGTGAATTAGACTAAACGTGCAGACCCAGTTCGCCACAGGCAGCTCCTGGCCAGCACAGGCTCTTGCCCATCCATGTGGTCACTGTGGGGCTGGGGACAGAGGGTGAGCGGCTGGTGCAGACTCCCCAGTGCTCACTGAGAGCCTCGCGCAGACACTTGGTTCACAACCGGAATGTTACGTCACTGGCATGGCATCAGGGAGGATCTGCAGAACAGCCTAGGGAATCCCTACACCCCTATAGCCTCTGGCTTTGCCTCTGCTCCATGTTTAACCCCATTCCCAGCTGCAGCCACAAGCCAGACCGGTCCTGGGAGCCAAGCTCACCACCCTGCAGGATGCCTCCAAACCCCTGTGGCGCGGCCAGCTCCTTCAGCAAGGTGCCAGGTCAGGCTGGGGCAAAGAGGTGGCACTCAGCTGAAGGAGGGGAGGGGGCAGGATGGCACCGTGCCCGCCAGCACTTCACCAGCCCAACACTGAGCAGGCCAGGGTCAAACCACCGGCAGCAGCACCAGGCTGGCATGTCCACAGGCGACTCACCTGGCGCCTGGCACGCAGCGGACGTACATGCAACCGACACGGTTCCCTCGGCTGCTTTTGGTGACGAACACCTCGATGTTGTCCAGCTCCCGCTGGGAGTACTGGAAATCCGCCCGGTCCTTCAAGTGCAGTTTCCACCGCCCTGCAGCGCTGCCGCGCAGGGAGCCAGTGCTGGTGCTGCCCACAGGCTCTGGGTCAGGGACCACCGCATAGGTGGGCTCCGGGGGTAGGAAGGCCAGTTTGGCGGCGATGCGGCTGGGGCAGGGAGGGCAGCAGAAGAGGCAGCAGAGTTGGCTGATCGACAGCCCGTTCATGACGGCGGCGAGGAAAAAGGCAGCCGCACCTGGAGCGAGGGAGGATCCAAAAGAGAGAGAGGCCAGGAACGACAATGGCCTGGAGAGGCCCTGTCCTCAGCCGGCCCTCAGCATGGCTGCCACTGGCAGTCCACCATAGGCCGGGGCACTGGTCAGGGCTGGAGCGGCCACCATCTGTCCGTCTGCAGGCAGCAGCAGTGGCCTGTGGGCAGGTCAGGCAGCAGTGAGGACTCTGCAATGGGCATCCCCCAGACATGCATGAGCCACAGCTGGGGACAGCCATGCACCTCCCCAGCACACCCGCGCACTGGCAAACACATGCACTGTACCCTCTCAAGCTGAGGGGCACACCGTCCCCCCCCTAACACACACACAGAGCGCACACCCACTGCTCACAGCCCCCATGTTTGCACTGAACCCACACACCCCGCCCGAAAGGAAGCCTTCTTCAACATCTCCCAGCCCACACACCCCCACAACATGCACCGCAGCCCCCACGCGCAGGCCCACGCTGAGGAGGCAAGGATGGCAGGCGCAGGATCACACACATACACACACACACTCTCTACAACAGCCACGTGGTTAGTGGTACAAAGGACACAGCCCCTCCAGAACCCCCCCAGATGCCAGCACAGGCCTGGCCGCACAGGCGTGTGGCAGGAGTGCCAAGCTCCTGGAGGAAAAGAGGAGGGGGGAGGAAGGGGAAAAAACCCAAAAAAAAAGCAACTATTTACTGCAAGTTTGGGCACAGGCTTGCGCTGAGGAATGTCAAACCAGCCCACACCCCAAGGAATTTGCTCCATCTGCTTCTGAAGGGCTGGGAAAGGGGAGGAAAGGGTGGAGGGGGGCGTCCTCCTGCCCAGCTGGGAGGGGAAGGCACTCAGCACCAAAATATGCCGAAATATTCAGAGTGAAGGGATGCCCTGTGCCCTGGCCCTGCTGCAGGCCCTGTACTTTGGGGGGCGGGGCTGAATTCAGGTCTCCCTCAGACTGGTGACCATCCAGAGCGATGCCACGGCCAGCATCACACCTGGCACACAGCAGCCCCATTCCTCCCTGGGTTTGGCACCCCGTGTGCCAGCGGGACCATGCGCACCCGTGGCGGATGGGGGTGTCTGGCAGCCACACACCTGCACAGGCACGTCAGGGCGTGGGTCCACACAGGCAGAGGCAGGCAGCTGCCAGCGGCACACGCTCAGTATGTCACGCTCACACCGTGTCATGCTCAAGCTGGGTCGAACCACGGCACTGACAGGGGACACACAGCCCTGCGGGCAGGCAGCACGGGGGCTGGATCCACACCACACACCCACCCTGACCCCACACCCACTCACCCAATGCCTGGTGTGGGGGCCAGATCCACACCACGCACATGCACTGACACCCCCCC
>VYZV01023826.1:200470-211687 GCA_013401275.1 Pandion haliaetus
CCCCCCCGCACTCGGGGCTGCCGAAGGGACGGGCGGCTGCTGCGGACCTCCCAAGCGGGGGCGGCGCTGCACAGCAACCTGCCTAGCCCCGCCCTCTCTTCTCCCGGAAGTGACGTTTCGCCCCGCCTTCGTTGCCAAGGGAACGGCGCGGTCTTCCCCGCGGTTGTCTTCACGGATGCCGGGCTGTCAGCATCGATGGGCATGGCGTGCGGGTGCAGGAAACGAGCCCACGCATGGAGGCCACGCGTAACCATGATACTTCCCCCTCCCAAATCCAGATGGAAACACAAAAATAGATACGGGGGGGCGGGACCGCCCCCCCCCTCAACGTGGGGTCCCACTCCAGCCCTGCAAACGCGGCAGGGGGAGAAGGCAGCTCCCCCACCAAGGCGGAATCCGGTCCCCACCAAGGGGGAATTCGGTCTTCCAGGACCTAGGGGTATTGGATAGAGCCCCAGGACACAGCCTGCTTACCGGGGTGGTGGGAAGAGAAACCGGGAGTCTGGGTGCTCCTAACCCCCACCAGCACTGAGCACGGTTAGTTATTAGCCATGGGGAAACAGGCACGGAGCCCCACAGCCACCCCAGAAGAGCCCAGGGCTGAGCCGGCACCGGCATGCAACACATCCTTGCCCACAACGAATCATCCACAGCATCCAAGCAAACTAGACTGTATTAATATTTACACTTGCGAAGAGAAAGGAAATAAAAGGGAAAAAGGTAGGTGGTGAACAAGCAGGCAACTGCCCTTTTGCCTCCCTGGGCTTTCCTGTTGCACTCATGGGAGCTGCTTCCCCTCCCCAGGGGCTCGCGACCTTCATGCAAATGCAGGGCAAGGGGTGGTTACAATTTCTCAGAGCTTTCTCCGCAAGAGCGATGGCTCATTCTCAGCCAAAATCTCAACAGTGAAACCCAGCCTCACCACGCACCACCGGCACTGCACTTATGGCCCAGGTGCATTCTAGCACTAAAACGTGCTGCCACTCACATGCTCCGGACATGACACCAATATTGCCCAGAAGTGAAAACCTGAGGAAAAGGCTGGCAAGAGCCAGCCTCGCCTCTGCTCTGTGCTGGCAGGGGATTTGCATCATTTTTGGAGGTCTGACGGTATGATAGTAGCTGCTGCAGGGTGCACGCAACTTCAGCTGAAATCAGATAGGAAAAACAAAACCTTCGGAACCATCCCCCCCACAATCACTGTAAGCGGGGGAGGAAAACAGCACTTGGAAGGACCTGCCGTGATGTCCGCCAGCTGCCAGTTCAGCCCCTGCGGCTCCACTCTCCAACGTCCCGGTATGAGCTGATGCCGAGGGAAACTCTTCCAAAGCGTGGGCCAGCCAGAAGCGGGGCAGAGGCTGCTGCTTTTCCTCCAGGACTCATCTGGGTTTCTCTGCTTGTGAGACTGCCAAAAGTCCTGCAGCCACAGACCTGCTCCTGGTGTTCCCAGGGAGAAGAGCACCCCCGGGGCTGGCACAGACCCTCTGTGGTGCTGGGGTGGCTTTTGGTGCACCATAGGAGCTGCCACCTGCCTTGCACTGCATACCCAAGCCCTGCGTTTTCCCTTCTAACAGCCCTGGAGCCCTCCATGTGTTTTTTTCTGGAGGGCTACCGAGCCCAGCATCTGGCTTTCCCTGCAACCCAGAGCCTTCCACATGCGTGCGAGTGTGTGTGTGCGGCCCACAGCCTTCCAGGTGCCTTTTGGGGTGCTGGAGTCCTCTGAGCATGTTCACTGTACCCCAAAGTTCTGCTATTGCCTTCCCTTGCACCCCAGAGCCCTCCCTGAGCCTTCCAGCACCCGAGATCTCTATGAGTCTTTCAGTGGGCCCAGAGCCTTCCAAGTGCCTCTCCCTGCTCCCCAGGGCTTTTCTGAAAGCCCTTGCCTGCACTTCTGGACACCCCAGGACCCTCCTCATGAATTTCCATGTGCCCTGCAGACCTCTACGTTGTCTTTCCCTGTGTCCCAGATCCCTCTATCCGACTTTTGGAGCATCTCCTGGGGATCTGGCCCTGCCTCTCATCCCACAAGGACAAGCAGTGAGGCAGGAGAGCAGGGCTTCCCAAGCCAATGAGCTCATAGTGGAGAAAGGCTCTCACTGAGTATCAGCGTGGCCCACAGGGGAGGAAGGGTCCCCGCCATCCACCTGCATGCAGGGACAGGAAAGGAAGCAGAGGTTTGGCGATCTGAGCTTTGTGCACAACCCTGATGAGAAAGAATTGTGTAAGGCAGAAGGCAGGGAGCAGAGGGGAGAGGAGAGGCGCAGGCACTGCTGCGTTACAACAAACCTCACTTGGGAAGCGGCCAGCAGTTATTGAGGGGGTGTTGAAGGATGGGAGGCTGGTGCAAGGGTGTCCCACAGCCCAGCCACATCCCTGGACGCAGCAGGCTGGCTCCCTCCCTGCGGCAAGAGGCACGAGGCAGTGAGCAGTACTTTCCTAAAGGTCCTGACCTGTGGCTGGAGCGCATCTACATCGCTTCAAACCACAAAATAACTTTACTGTGCCAGCACTCTGCTGCTTAACCACCTCGGTGCTTCAACAACAGTGTCTTAAAGGGAGGGGAGGGGTATTTGGGATGTTAAATCTACAGAATCATCTCTTCTGCACCTGAGACCAAACACCTCTCGGAGCAGAAGGCAGCCTTGCTGCTGGGATTTCCCAGCTCCTGGTTTTACATCTGCCACAAAGAGACAGTGGGGCAGAGGGAACAAAGTCCAGCAGTGGCTCACGGGCTCCAGCTGCGAGTCCCAGGTGTTTTGCAGGACTCAGAGCTGCCAGCTGAAGGGAAAGGCTGCCTGGCAGAGACCTGCTGCCCATGCCACACAAACCGCCCCAGCAGAAGACAAGTCTGACAGTCCTAGCACTGGAGCGGCGGGGCAGGATGGTCCCTTTTCCTTTGGGAAGCTGGTGGAGAATGGATCAGCTGAGCTGTGGCTGTCGGACAGGCAGGAAGGGAGAGAAGGAACGCCAACTGTCTGCCAAAGAGGTGTGAGGAGTCCCCATGTCCTGGTGCTGGTTCGTGTGTGCTGCTGGAGTCCCCATCGCACCAGCGATGGGGCTGGGAGGAAGAGGAGGAAGGCTAGGAGGAGGGGGAGGAGCACCAGGTTGCCTGGCTGCAGTTCGAGCTGCTCAGCCCCCTTCACAACTTCTGGATCTTCTCAGCGATAACGATGGGGTTCTCCTTACGGATCTTCTCAGCAGCTTCCGCCTTGTAGTCGTAGGGGCAGGCATGCATGTCGGAGTACCGGTGAATGGCACAGAACAGGTTTCCACAGCGGCAGTCGAAGCCTGAAGGGAGGAAGAGCAGAGAGACAAAGCCACGTCAGTCCCTGTCCAGCCAGACAGGAAAGGCAGCAGGGCCCCCACTCTTTCCTGCCAGGCCAGGGAACTCCACTAATGCAGAAAGAGGGTCAGGTGAGGGAGGGGGCCGCTGTCCCTGACAGGCAAAAGGGACTCTCAGTGTAGGGGAAGTCCACGGGTGGCTCTTTGCTTTCCTCTGGCTTAGCAGCTCCCGTGAGCGCACACATGCTCTGGGCAGCCCCAGCTGTCACAGTGGTAGGAAAGGCTCCCAAAGCAGCTGCTCTCCACACTCCCCAGAGACAAGAGACATGCCAGGGACTGTAGAGTGCCAGATTGCTGATCCAGACCAGGCCCCCCAGGCAGCAACCCGGCAGCCCCAGTTGGAGCCAAGCCCTCCGAGCCAGCCTGACCTCCCAAGCATCATGCAGCAGCATCTGAACTGACCAGCAGTAAGCCAGCAAGCAGCAAAACCTTCACCTCGTTAGGATCACGTTTGAGCTATTTAGGCTTCAAAATTCATAATTTAGTCACTTCACCTGGAGACAATGCTGTTCAGAAGTGCTACCATTATCACAGTACACTGGGAAACTGAGGCAGGGAGCAGGGGGAGGGTTTGCTGCAGGATAGCAGATCAGCTCCCCATCATGCTGGCAGTGAATCATGCTCTTTCTTTTCATGCCTTTCCAACCACAGGCTGTAAAGATCACAAACACCTTGCTACAAGGTGCTGGTTTACTCCTATATAAGAAAACTCATTTTATCCTAAATGCCCTGAATTCACAGGAGTTCTCTGCAAGTTGATTCCTACAGGAGAGGAAACTTCTCATAGTTTGAAGCTCTTAAGGAAACACTCATCCAGGAAAACAATCCTCCCTGCAGATCCGAAGACTGGGCACAGAGTACCCTGCCCAGTCTCAGGCTTATAAACCCACATTTATTCTAGGACAGTGCCCTCAAATCTCCAGGCAAGCTCAAGTTCCACAGTGCCAGGCACTGGGAAAACCTCCCGGGCTGGACTCTGCCAAAGCAGCTTACAGCACAAAAGTGTGCATGCAGTCCCTGGCTGATGAACTCACCGAGGAGGCTAAAGGAGTGAGCGCTCCGCTAGAACAGCATGATCTGCACAGTTCTAGAGTTAACTTTTTCCAGGGAAGCACTAAATGCCAGAGTCAATTTAGGGGAATGATGTTTTTATTAACAAACCACAGCCAAGTTAATTGCTTCACTTTCCAGGGGCAGTTTTCCCATTGATACCAGTAACCTGACACCCTCTCAGTACCTCTTTCTTCAGCTTTACGCTGAACGCTGAGAGCCATCCTGCTCTCAGGAAGATAACGGTGGAAGTCAAGTAGCATTAACAAATGTGATGAGTCTTGGAGTGGGATTTTCAGTTTGGGTCTAACTCAGTTCATGTCACTATTATGAAAGCTTTACTGCTGACGTGAATAGGAGCAGAATTAAATCCACAACAAGCACTGCCTTTGCTTCTACAAGCAGCAGAAATAACCTGAGAGGCACTGCTCCATCCAGTTCTGCAATCCTGCACCCAAGGGCTGGCAGGGACCCTGACAGTGAGCAGCAGATTCCCTGGGCTACTGCCTCAGACAGCGCTGTTCACAGGTCGGAGTTCCCCTCCCACCTCCCCTGCAGCACCACATCTTGTGGATGTAGAGTACTTTTTGGAGGGGTACCTCCAACCACTGACCCATGCCAACCCTCCAAATGCAGGCAGTACCACAGCGCAAGCAGGTCTGTTCACAGGGCTATGAAGCCAGACTACTTAGGCCACAGGCAAGTTTTCCCACAGCCAAGTTCTTACCAGTTAGCCCTATCTTCTTCCGGCAAGTGAAACAGCGATTCTTCTTCTGTTTCGGTTTTTCTGAAGCTGTCTTGCCCTCAGCTGTGTTCTGGGATATTTCAAGCAGGGTACCTGAAACAGAAGCAAGAGTTTTGCTACCCTTCTTGATAAACCAAGCAACACAATCGTTTCATTGCAGGAGCTGCTTCAGGCCCTACTGATTCTGGGTCTGTGCCAGACACCTCTGTGTGCACATTGCCTTGGCTGACATACCCCAAACTGTGAGATTTGCCTTGTTCCACAGAGATCTACACCTCACACAGCCTCATGTTTTCTCTGTTTCAAATTCCTTAAGTCCAAGGCTCAGAAACACCAAGGAAATATTATGGTTTAGCTAAGGCATACGTAAGGTAATGTGATGCCATTCAGCTCCTGATGAGAAAAGGTAATACTAAGTAGAACTACCTGGTGCTTACCATAGGTTAAGCATGCATCTGGATTGTCACTACAGCTTAGCTGAGGTACAGTAACTCAACTGCACAGCTGAGCCTAGAGTTAATCTTCACAGGGAAAAAAAAATTAACCCCTTGTAAGTACTACTAATTATTTTTGCTGACTCTTATGTAAGTGTTCCTTGTATGTAGGTCTCAGAATGCTTTACACAGATACTCATCACTGTCTCTAATCTACCAAAAGGAAAACTGAGCTCTGAAAGCCAGATTGTTAAAGGTCACTGATGCTTAGCAGGATTTCCTACAGTACCTAAGCAGGTTAGAGAAGTCAACAGGAGGGAGGAGCTCCAACTGCTAGCAGATACACACCTGCAGCGCAGGCTGCTCTGAAAATCAGGCTAAGGAGACAGTCAGAGGCAGAGATAGCTTTGTGGATCTGACCCTAAACAACTTTCTAAAAATCGCACAATCAGAAGAAAGGGGCAGGCTCTTCCAAGCCTCTCTTTTACCAAATAGTCTCTCACCTGCCTGTTTTAAGTTGCCTCCTGGGCTTGCAGGCAAGGGATTACCAAATCCAGAATGCACAGTCGTATGTGGTGACTAAAGCCTGTTTTTTTAGCAACCAACAACCCTTGGGGTTTTTTTAGCTTTCAGTGCAAGCGAACTGGCAGCTGAACTAAAGGAGGGTGTCTCCAATGCAGTGTCACTTGGTTATGGCTCTGCTGCAACACCATGGCTCACCCTGTAACTCATCAACTGGAGGACGTACCATGCTGCACATCAACATCCGTGCTACTTCAAGGTAACCACTTTGCAAACAAAGTGACAGCGTTAACACTCCCCTGTGAAGGGCAGGTATGCCCCCCATCACACAGAATGACAACAACCAGGCCAGCAGCCACCCCTGGGCACAGTCACAAACACAACTCCTCTCTCCTAAGACTACACTGGGTCCATCTCCTTTCCTCCCTCGAGAGATGGCAGGGAACTGCAGCCAACAACAGCCGTGCAGTAGGCTGTGGGATGCTCCGGGCTTTCTGCCATTCACTAGGATAGGCATCATGGAAGATTATCCTCCTGCCAGTGAGTTGAGGGCTGGCAGCTAGTCAGCCCTCAGCCCACAAAGCAATCTCTAACGGCCTGCCCTCAGGCACAGCATTTTCTCTCCTCCTTGTTTCAGAAACAGACAAACTGTTTTCTCCTTAGCTCTCTTACTAGGTGTAACTTTCCTGGTGGGAGGTAACAACTGTCCCCTGGAGTTAGAGGCCAGTATTATACTTGCTGCTCAAATCCACTTGCGAGATCGGTATCACTCAGACTTTTGCAAAGGCCAAACCAATCAGTCTACCTGATGAGGAAGATGCTGATGAGGCCTCTTCTGTCTTGATAAATTCTTCTGTCTCACTGCTGTTTTCTTCTCTGGATATGCTCATGGCCGTCATCTGATGGGTCACAGGAGTCTGAGCACTGGGAGCATTTGCAACAAACAAACAAATAAACCATAAAGCAAACACAAGTATCTTCTTTCAATGAACAGTTATGTGGGAGAGATCTTCAGCCCATAAAGCTGATTTAATTATACTCAGAGGTAGCTCAGGAGTACAGCAGGCCAATTCCCCTTGAGATTTAGGATCAAAGTTCTTTATAGCCACAAATTGAATTAATCTGGGATGATCTCAGTTTCTTCTTCCACCCAATTAAAGCCAAGGCAACAGCCCATCCAAACAAGTCCAGGGACAGAGAAACAGAGTTATGAGTCAGGACTGTAATGCAATGGTAGAGCTCAATGCAGTAGTATCTTCCTTCCTATCAAACGCGACCGAGGCCCCTAATCCTGCTGTTGCAGCTTCCAGACTGGCTCATCACCAGGTGCTTTCGCTTAGGACTGAGTTGAAACCAAACAGTTTAACACAGCTAGTGACAGACGAGGTGCACTGGCTCCAAGAGAACCAGGATGCCACTTACTTTACTACAGATTTTAATTTACTACCAACCCTCTGGTACCTGACTCTATGCATCAGTCATCACCATCAGCGACATCTCAATCCTCCAGATAAACCAGCGTCACGATGAACAGCGTTTGATCCAGCCCGCTTTATAGATCCTTGGCCATATGAAGGATGACAGCCTACCGCTCGTGTCCCAGAGCTGGTTTTTAGCACGGCTGTAGATCCACCCCCCCATAGACTATGCCCCTACCTGGCTTTTGCATCCTCAGGTGTGGAGTCTTCCTCTGCACGCTGCCCTGCAATTGAATCTGAAGCCATGGGGCTGCTGTTGGGACCACTGGGTGCTATGAAACAAGATCACAGTCTTGGTAAACTCTTTAAAATGTCAGGAAGTTCCTTGGTTGCTTGACAGCCAAGGAGAAAGCAGGATGAGAACTTTCAGCAGGCTTTAACCTCCTGCTCCCTACCAGGAGCTGGGAGGGCACACCCCTGTTGGGATCACTCCCAAATCCCCTATTCGCATAGTCTCCCCTCCGGATTTGTGCAGATGTCTCTGCGGGGATAACACATCAGGGTTGGATGGACCTCACCATGACCCAGTGCAGCTATTCTTACATTAGATCAGGAACAAGTCCTTCTATCAGGATCATAACATCCCTCTGAAATTAGCTGCTTGTCTTCCTGAGAACCGCAGGCCTCATTTATGAAGAACTGTTCAGCTCCTCAGGATCTGTGAGCTCCTTTTTGAGGGATGAGGGTTTATTCGCAGGAGTTATGTGCTGAAAGCCTTCCATTACTCTCTGTTTTTTTAACATCTGGTAAAATCTGACTTCAGTCACCCATGACACCACCATCATTCTTTGATTCCCCTTCTCTTCCTCAGCATTGCAAAGCAAACTCCACATCAGCATAAATATTCTCCTAGCAGTATAAATGAAAGTGCTGCAGTTATCAGCATACCTTGAACCTGTTACTTTGCAACTTCTCTAAGGTATAAGAACCAGATCCTTGTCTCCTGAAAGGAACCAGCTTCAATAAAAACACGTTGGTTTATGTCAGCCAAGGATCTAAGTCAGGGTCTTTAGAAGAACCTTTGTCAGGAAGAGCTGTGTTCCTAATACATATTTTGGGTGGGTAATTCAAGGGAAGCCATTATTACACTCAGGAACAAAACTGCGAAGATCTCTAGAAGGTGTTTCTCACCAGTATTGCAAAGTCTGTACATGGGGCATCAGCACAAACTCTCAGCACAAGAAAATCCTGCTAATGATGGAAAGAGCTTCCTTTCTGTGCACATAGCTGCCTCCCAGCTCGGTGATATGTCAGCTATGTTTAGCTACAAGAAACAAACCTTTTATGTCATTGCTTTTGATTGTCAATGCTGTTAAGATAAGAAAATTATACAAACCCAAAAGGCTAAATGCTTCCCAAATAAAATTTCATTTCAGGGATCTGTCGTGGTTCCCAGCAGTCATTGCATAACTCAGGGAGCGGGAAATAGCTAAAAATCTGGACCATTGTTAGTGCAAGTGAAGTTTTACGGTTTACTAGAAGGTGCCGACTGGGACAGGGCTTCACAAACAGCTGGGACTGGGAAGAAAACAACTGACCCCCTTACAGGGAACAGAAGCGCTCAGAGGCTCAGGTCTTTGATTTAGAGGCTTGGGTCTACACAGAAAGGGAAAGACATGAGTTTTCTAGGAGGGAGTAAATCTGCTGGTAGCCAGTTTGCATCCAGGCACACATTTAAGATAGATTCCTCAGACAAAAATCCTCTACCTGGGGGGTTTATCCGGTCACTGCTCTGCTGTCTTTGCAGAAACTCCTTATAGCAAACAGAGCACATCCCGTTGGTCCGGGGGCTGCCATAAAACCCACAGCCTGTGGTACACAACAGAGGCACCTGGGTTTGGTTTGTCTCCTGAGCCATCCTCTCTCCTCCAGGGCACCAAGCTACAAACAGGAATAAAAATGAGACAGCTGTTAGGGCCAGAGCACTTGTCCATTGTATGCTGCAGCTGATCAGGAAGGAGCACAAAGGATCCCAAGAAAGTCTGGTTCCTGCACATGCACAACAATGCGATCCGAGTCCCTCGAGCACGGGATACCCAGGGCTCGTAAGCAGCCACAGGATCCGGGTTCTGGGGCCTTGAGCCACCCAGAGCTCAGCTGCCAGGAGGCTGCCTGGAGCCAGGCTGAAAAGCCAACAGGAACCAGCTCCTGGTACTCCCTCCTCACACCATGAGACTCCCTGAACTCCCGGTGAACATTAAGACCTGAACGATCCCCTCTCCAACGGTAACAAGAAGTGCTATTGCAGCATGACTAATGACTCCTGCAAACAAAGAATGCCACTCAAACAGCCAGTGTCCAGTCTGATTAGTCACATTTTGCGCTTAGCGGCATTTGTTTTCATTTCAAGCCTGTTTTTTAGTGCTCAGCAAGATGATGCAAGCGATGCAAAAAGAACCCATTGACTCTCGGTTTTGACATACTCGTGTATTTCCTGACATATGCTGGCAGATAAGGGGAACATGAGTATAGTTAGGCTGGAAATAAGGATAAGGTTTCCTTCCAGCAGTAAGACATGATTCTGGAACACCTTCCCAGGGGAAACAGCAGACACAGTGAAACCTACTTTTGAAATGAATCTTATTAATTTCTCTCTGGATCACATGCAGTTACCTCTAAACCCAGGAACTAGCCCTTTCCAGCCACACACAGTGTAGCATTTACATGGCCAAACTGCACCGCACCCCTTCAAATGAGAACCATAAGCAGTAACTCCCAGCAACAGCAAACACCAATTCAGATGCGTACAAACAGTGTGGCCACAGCTGGTCCAGCTTCAGCGGAGGACAAGGGGAAGAGGACGTTTACGGGACCGCGGTGGGTGCAGGTGGCTCCAGCTTGGGCGCAAAGATGCGGTGTTGCTACCGGGAGTCCCCAGCAGCAATCCCCTTTGTGGGACGCACAAAGTATGCACCACTTCACAGCTAACTCTGCTGCTTTCTTTCATGCTCCTACAAAACTTGCTCCACTAAGGGAATAAAACAACAGGAACATGAAATAATTACCCTCCAAGGAGCACTCCTGTGGGATGGAAGTGAATCAGCTCTGGTTTATTATTCCTTGTCCTCAGCTGGGTGATATGAATCTCCACTCTGCACTCAGGGCTTCCCTTGCAGACCTCAGACCAGCATTCCCATTACCAGACCAGGGGTCCTTTCCAGCCCAAGCCAACCTCTCCTTCGGCACCAGCAGCCAAGGGAGACTTCTCTACACCAGGCCCTCTGGGAGCAGACCTGGCAGGCTGAATCTCCGCAGAGGTAACCGGATGGTGACCACTGCCACACACGAACAAATTTTCAGGAGTTGCTTCTGATTTCGAGCGTCCCTGGAGAGAGAGAAGGCGATGACCACTGCAATTTGGACGAGTTCAGCTCTCCCTTAGGAAGCAGCCTTAGCCAGCAGCCCAGGGGCGACCTGCAGTGGGAGCCGAGCGACACACGGCTTCACCGCAAAACCAGCTGAAATGAACCGCGGGGCAAACCGAACCGCTCCCTCTCCGCTGCTCTGCCCCTGCACCCCGAGCCCGGGCAGGCCGGGGCGAGCCGGGCAACACACCGCTTGGCCAGGGAAAGCCGCAGGCCACCCGCCCACCCCGTCACCCTCCGGCCGAGCTAGCCCAGCCACTGCCCGATCGAAGGCCGGTGTT
>VYZV01023826.1:211957-226867 GCA_013401275.1 Pandion haliaetus
CAGGGCTGCCGCCTGCAGCCGGGGCGGGGGAGGTCTGGCTAGTAGGGCTGGGGTATAGCTGCGCCCCGGCTATAGGGGAAGGGGCTGCGACCCCCCCTGCGGATATAGGGGCTGGGGTATAGGTATGACCTGGCTGTAGCTGAGGGGCTGTGACCCCCGTGGCTATAGTGGCTGGCGTCTCGGTGTGCACCCACTATACAGGAGGGATTTGTGATCCCCCTGGCTATAGGGGCAGAGTATAGGTGTGCCCCGGCTATAGCTGAGGGCCCCCCGTGGGTATAAGGGGTGGGATACAGCCAGAGTCCAATATAGAGAAGGGATCTGGGAGCCCCCACTGCAGGGGCTGGGACACAGTCAGATCCAGGCTATAGGAAGGGGGTGTGAGACCCCCATCCCCCAAGCTATAGGGGCTGGGACATAGATATTCCTCGACTATAGGGGTGGGACCTGGGACCTTCCTCCCCAGCTATAGGGGCTGACACATTGGCTGGACCCCAGCTATAGGGCAGAGGACTGGGGATGACCCCATCTATGGCCGCTGGAGCAGAGGGTGGGCAACACTCTTCCTCCACTCCAGCTATAGGGCCAGGATACAGCTGGCTCTACCCCAGCTGTAGGAGAAGGGCTGGGAATACCCACCCCCAGCTCTTGGGGCTGGGGCCATACCCCATCTATAGGGGGGGGCCAGCAGGTGGTGGTGCCCCTCATGCATTTCTGCTGAGATACAGAATTAATTGACCTGAGCGCATGCTCATGCTCAGCCTCACCCCAGACTGTTTCATCACAGCCCTAAGACCCATGGGGCATCACTGCTGACCCCATGGGTCAGCCTTACCACCCCAAATGGAAAGGGAGGGTGCGATGCTCCAGGGGTCTCCGACTGGAAGGGATTCCCAGCTGCAAACCATTCTTGCCACTCTTCTCCAAGTCCTGGATGATGGTTTCGTTGGGGTTTTTTTTTAATCAAAGCTTTGCTTGGGTGTTGTTGTGATCCCGCTCGTCACTGGGCTGATTCACCTCTGAGCCCATGTGCCCATGCCTGGGGTCTGGGCCTCCCCACCACCCTCATGAATCAGCGATCATAGGGTGCCCAGGGCAGATCATGGCAGGAGAAAGTGCCAGTTGCCCAGCCATGCTGGGCTCAGGAAACACCCAGGAGGAGCAAAACCCCGGGAAGCCACTGCCAAGCTCTGCTTGGGTGTCTCCCCACCATCTCCCTGGTCCGGGGGGGGCTACAAAAAACTTTGTGCCTTAGCCCTAAGCCCTGAGCAGGCTGTCAGTGCGGGGTTTCTCCTCGCCTTTGGTTTGTGGGAGAGGCGCAGCTGGGGCTCTACTGTTGGGGCGCCTTTTGGGGCCAGCTCTGGCTGCGCAAAGGCATTTTTTGGTGCCGTTTGATTTATTTGCACTGGCCGGCATGGGAAATAAACTCAGCTNCCCTGCCAGCTGCACGCTTCCTGTGGGGCCAGCTCCTGCCAGACTCGCAAGCCCCGGGCCGTGGCCAGGGCCCCATGGCCACCAGGTGGCACCAGGCTCCCACGGAAGGGTGGCCCAGGCAAACCCACGCACCCCGCCCCCGCGCCACGCCATGCACCCCCCGCCATGAACCCTTCACCCTCCCGGGGATCCCTTGCTCACCGCCAGCCCCACGCTCCAGTCAGCCCTGCAGAGCAGAGTGGGTCCCTCCCTGGCGCTGGAGCCCCACTTGGCTTATGAGGGTCACAGCCAATAAGGGTCACTTGGCTAACGAGGGTCCCTTTTCTAAAGCGGACCAGGGGCCCTGGGGCCACCAGCACCAGCCCAGGGTGCTCCTGGCCCCCGGGGAGACTCTGTGCACCCTCCAGCGCTGCTGTCCTGCTCCCCAGGCCCTTTGGCTTTACAGAGCCCAACGGGACAGGAGGGGGTTCAGGGCGGCTTGTTGTGGGGCAGAGCCCCCAGCAGCTCTGGCTGGGCAAGTGAAGCACAGGGGCTGCTCTGCGAGGGTGTCTGCAAGGAGACCAGGAGCTACCTGACTTTGCAGGCTCTGAGATCCCACCTCGGGCTGGGGCAGTGCAGCAGGAGCCAGGGACACCTTGCTGGGAAGAGGAGAGCATGACATGAGAGCGGTGGCGGGGCATAGAGTGCAGGGCCGAGCAGCGGGGCTATTAATACACATTTTCCCGTGATGCTCTAGCACAATCTTCAGAGCCAAAGCCGGAGGGAGCTCCCGGCCAGTGCAGCCTGGGTTTATCCCTTCCGTGCTCTGCTCTCCCCTGGTCCCCAGAACCGCTGTGGTCACCCACCGCTGTCACTCCAACAGCACTGTGACACACTGCTGGAGCATCGTCTCCATCTGGCCTTGAGTGGTGGCAGCAGAAAGGGGAGCTGCCTCCATCCCTGCCCACTGCCTGGCTGCATCAGCCCTCTCCTAAGCATCTTCTCTGCCTGGGTTATCTAATGACTATGGCAGAGCATTTAAATGTCACTCCACTAAAGGGAGCAAGGTGTCAGGGGGGCTGGCTGAGACAGGATGAGAGAAACAGGAGCAAAACAGTATTGATTTCTAGCCAATTATCACTGTTATCAAAGCAGCACAATTAGAGGATGAGGACACATTTCCAATACCCTGCCTACCACTCTGAGGCCAGACACTGGTTCGTCAGCTCGGCTGCACATACACATCTGCATGCACGCAAGTACTTAACATCTGCACATGCGTGCCCATGCATGCTTGTAGCACATGCATGTGCATGCAAACACACACATGCAGCCGCGCAGGCATCCTCAGCTTGCCAGTGTCTGCTGAGCTTGTTTTCCCCATGGAGCTAATCTCCCCAGCCCACTTCACTGCCTCGTTTTCTGTGCAGCCAAGATGTGCCTCCATCTGGCTCTTGCTGAGCCCAGGGAGGGTGGAGGACTCTGGGGACAGCTGGCAAAGCACTGCCTGGGGGTCTTGCCCGAAGAAGAGCCAAAGCCACGGGAACTTGGCTCGTTTCTCATCCTCAGGGTCCTCTGTAAAATGTTTTCTCCCCACATGCCCATGCCTCCTTCTCCCTCCTCCTCCACGCTGCCCCAACATGCAGGGGCTGGGTTCTATCCTGCTGCACCCCAGGGCTCTCCCAAGCTGCCAGCTGGATACTTGCCCTACGGATATTTGGGTTCTTATGCTCTTGCAGGATAAGCATCAGAGTCACACAGCTCTGAATTACACTATTTACACCCCATCGCTGGTGGGCAGCATTTGGGAGCACCGAAGATGCCAGTAGGGACCAGACCCCCAGCTCAAAACATGTGCCATGGCCCAGTGCAGTAATGTGGCTTACACGTGGGCAATACCTGCAGCACGGGCCTTGAGACGTGGCAGAAGCTTTGCGTGTGGTTTCCAGCATCAGGAGGGTCAGACGTCTCCACCCCCAGAGGCAAACCCAAAGCCAGGATCAATCCCTGGTTGAGCAGACCCCAAATCACCCCCATCCCAGGCTCATCCCCAGGGCTGTGCTACCTACTGTCCAGCAGCACAGCTCAAGAGCAGCATCTCCAGCAGCCACCCCAGGAGATGCTCCCAGAGTGATGGGGAAGGAAGGACAGTGTCTGGGCTCAGGTCGTATTGCCTGGGAAGGAGTTCAAATGGAAAACCATGGAGGCTGACAACAGCAGGAGCCCTGTGCTCCCCACCCAGCCAGCCACCCTCTTCCCGCAGCTTAGGAGCCCTGTGCCAGCTCTCACTGCTGAGCATCACCCCTTCCCCAGGGGAGGAGCAGGACCTGAGCCCTGACACCCTGCCCCATCCACGGCCATCGCCACCTCCCTCTCCCCCAGCACCTGGCCCCTGCTCTGGTCCAACCTTGCACAGCTAACACATTAACCCAGTGCTGCGCCAGCCCCTGGCCACAGCACCCCACACTCCCTGCATGCATGACACACATCTGGGGAAGAAGAGGGGGGGGCATAAAACCTTTTAATAGGCTCAGTGGGTTAGAAACCCCCTTGCAATTACCACCTTCTCCTTGTCTGGTGCACACAAAAGACTCTCCGGGGTGCTGGGCATGTTTCTGACAAACCCAGCGCAGCCGCGGAAGCCAGGAGGAAAGAAGGGATGTGGGAGCCCTTTCAGACACTGCTATTCGGTTGCAAACTGCTTAATTTCCTGAACAAAATGATATTTTTGTTGTTGTTTTTGTTTTGATGGAAGGACGGCACCTTTTTGGCATGGTACAATCCCAGGGCTATTCATCCGTTGCCACAGCAACGAGCTCCATCAATGGCCATCCGAGATTGCGGATGATTAGAGACAACATGTAAAAGGTGGAAGATGCTGGGCACCTCACAAACCTCATCTTCCCAAATGACTTGAATTATCCTCATTATTTCTCCCTGGCCAATTCTCTCCCCAGTCTGTGGGAGACATCGCTGTTATATAAACATGGGAAGAGCAGAGTTATGAGAGCGGGCAGAGGAGAAGGCAACAGTCCCTTCTGGTGGGGACTGACCTGGAAAGCTCATGACATGGAGGATGAAACTCTCCGAGATGCTCAGTGAGCTGCAAACGTATTCCCACGCCTGGGGCAGGCATTGCTCAGGGCTGCGGAGGAGTGAGACCATGCTGCCATTGGGGCAGTGGGCAGCATGGCCGAACTTTGGGATGGGGTGGCCACGACCTCTACTAGTCCCCAGTTCTGCAGGATCTTGCACCCTCCTGCAGCTCTGCCTTGAGCTGTGTCGCTCCATCCCAGGGACACGGGTGGGGAGCTTTGAGTCGGTTTGCTCTTGGAGCCCTTCAGGGAACAAGCCCATCACCACTACCTATTTTGGGAATAAACCAGAGGAAAACAGGTCACTGGAGCCTGGTGAAGTTGTGACACATCCCAGTGGATGGGCTTCCCATGGTAATGATGTCCACAGGGCTGTGCTGAAGCATGGCAGATGTGAAACTTTAATGCCTGCCTGCAATATTCATGGTACTTTTGACAGCAAGGCAGGAATTGCACTGAACAGCCTGAATATTTCATGGGTGGCTCTGTGCTGGGATTTCGGGGAGGGTTTCCTCCACTGCCACCACATCCTCACCCTGCTGCAAAGTCTGAGCCGCCCAGTGTGCAAAAAGGGTGCTGATACCCTAATTTGCAGCCAAAGAGTCCTACAAAAATAATCTGGGGGTGTTTCAGCCCTGTCTGTGTGGGAGGAGCAGATATCCTCCTGGGCATCTCCCTGCTCTGGGGCCGAATGGGAGACCCTAGTTGCGGGGCTGGAGGTCTCTGGCACGACCTTCCAAACTGCCTTTGGTGGATGCTCCCCACTCCGGGTCCCAAAGCACCATGTGGGTGGCCTGGAGTGCCCCACCCCCAGGCTGGGCTGTTCTGGGGTCACCGCGAGGCACAGGGACAGCAGCTGTCCCCAGTCCTGTCCTCCCTGGCCATTGCAGGGCTGTCCCCCATGGCAAGGTGACACAGGAGGTGACGGCTGCCAGGGTGGCTGGGATCCAGGTCAGCTCTCCATCTGTGCATCCTTGCTGTGAGCCGGAGTGCTTGCAGCCTGTGTTACATGGGATCCTGATCCAAATTGAGTCACCCCAGGTGAGCACGAAGTCCCCAGACCCTGCAGCCAGCCCATGACATGGCAGCAATGGGGGAGGTGATGGCGAGAACACGCTGCTCTAGCACAGCCCCCTCTCCTCCAGCCCCCTCAGCCAGAGATCTTCCCAAGCAGCTCCCTGCCCACTTTTCTGCAGCTTTGGGGCGCTGCTGGGGGGCTAGCTGCCTCTGAAGCTCCCTTAAGTGGAGCCCTGGAGGGCAGCAGACCTCCCAGGTCCCACAGCAGGGACAGGGATGCTGCAGCCTGATAGGGCTCAAGCACCTGCATAGCTCAGGTGATGCCCCAGAAAATCTGTCTCTGCTCAGGCAGACCCCGGCATCGTGCACGTCCCTGCCTCATTCTGTGCTTCATTTTCCCCACTGCACTCTGGGGATGAGCTGTCCTTCTGGGCATTTTGTAGGGAGTCATGGCTGCCCTCCAGGGCCACAGGCAGGAGAATGGGATATGGGTCAGATCCTGACCTACACCAAGGGACAGACCCCAGCCCCGAGCACACTGCTGGAAGGGGCAGCCAAAGGACACATTTGTCCATCATTTTCTCCATCAAACAGAGAGGCAGGAGGAGGCTGGGCATGGGTGCCCTCCCCAGGCTTAGCACCCCAGGGGCCAGCACCCAGCAGGATCAGCTTTGCCTCCCCTCTCTGGCAGGATGCTGGGGCCCATGCTAGCTCCTGGCCAGGGCTCATCACCTCGCGATCGGTCCCTGACATGTCCCAGGTCCCCCCACCTGCCCCAGCTCCCCGGGCTCCCCTTTTGGGTTCCATCCGCTAACCAGCAGCCCCAGCACCCCACGGGGAGGATGGCCAAAACCAAGACAAGCCCTTTGCAGGGAGCTGTGGCTCTGATCAGGCTAAATTGGAGCCGATAATTAACAGCAGCAGAGAAGATCAATAAGGGAAGTGGCTGGCAGTGCAGCTGGGGCCAGGAACAGCCAGGCTGGGGCCCCTCCTGCTGCCCAGGGGGCCTGTGGAGCCCCAGTCCGGCACCCTGCAGCACCACAATGCCAGCTCTCTGCTCTCATCCCACATCCTTAGAGGAGGAGGATGGGAGATACATGTGCAAGGGCTTAGCCAGGTCCCACAGGGAGCCTATCACCAGGCTGGGGGTGGCAATGGGGGGAGCACCCTCCCATCCTGCAGGCCCCAGGCTATGCGGGTGATGGAGACAGAGCCGGCGCTCCAGGTCAGGGAGCTCCAGGGTGGGAGAATGAGTTAATTCCTACACCGAAAAGCTCTTTGCCAGCATCTCGTCTCTAATGGAAGAGTCATGTCGGATTAGTGGGCGGCCGCGCAAGGCGCCGAGCAAGCACCCTGCCTGCTGGTACCCAGCCCTGGGGAGAGCTGGGGAATCCATGCGGAATGGCAGATCTGGGCCACTGTGCCAGCACTGGCAGGGGACGTGTCGCGGCAGGGACTGTGGCTGAGGGCGGGCGCAAGGAGCCCGCCGCAGTGAGCTTTCGCACCAGTTTTTGTCCCCATTGTGGTGTCTCAGCATCTAGCCATGATGCATCCATGGAGCCCTGGGCATGCTTTTCCTCTATTCCCATCCAGCCTGGAGAAAATGGGGTTCAGAAGCAAGGACACCCCAACCCATTGCAGCACAGCAGCTTTGGCGAGCAGCAGGGCGTTTGCTGCCATGCTCCCTGCGCCTCTGCCGCTGCAATCCAATAGCCAAGGGCGAGTGATGCCCGGGTGGTGGAAAGTGGGTCAGACACATTGGACACCATGTGCTTCACCTCCCCTTTCACACTCCTTATCGCAGCCCTGATGGTAAATAAACAAGCCTGTCTCCCCAGCAACCCAGGGCCGTGCTGGGTGAGCTGCGGTGCCAGCGATGGGAGTGAGCCCAGCCAGCCAGAAATCAGAGGATGAGCAATAACCCCCAGACCATCAGCACAGCACAGGGAGTGGGGTCTGCCCAGCAGCCAGCAAGCACCGTCCTGGACATCAGTGTGGTGGGAGGGGTGGGAAAGGTGGGGAAGACCCATTTCTTGGTGTGATACCACCTCTGCAAAGGGCACTGAGTCTCCCGAAGCTCTTTGCTGGTTCTGGCAGAGTCCGAGATGGGAAAACTCTGGCAAATGGGAATATTTGCCACCAAAAAGTACAGTGAGGTGTTCAGGGCACCTTTAGGTTGAGCATGTCTCCAAGCTGGCCTCCCTCAGGTCCTCGACAGCAGGAGCAATGGCTGAAAGCATCAGAGCATCCCTGACCCACTGGCCCATAAAAACGAGGCATCCCAGAGGGCCTGCACTCTGTATCATCTGTCCAACCATCCCCCTCTGCAGGTGACCCCAGTGGTTCCCCCCGGGCAGGGCTGGGCCACCATGACCCCCCCCCAGGTGCTTAAATCAAGCAAAGCCTTTTGTTTTCTGCTTTCATATAATTTAATTCTCATCTCCTCACTTGCACTGCAGGGGCAGTGGCTAAGCCCGGGACTTTGCTAAGCCAGGATCGCATTAAAAGAACAGGGAGGAAGAGAGTTTCTGGTGCTAAGCTGCTTGCGGTAACAGAGATGGATTTAAGGAAACTGCTCCCATAGTGATATTATTGCCCAAAAGCACCCAGCTCAGGGCAAGGCAGCTGGGGATGCAGGGAAAGGCCCTGGGCTGGTCCCCGTTGGGATATACCAGCACCAGCACCACAGGACTGGGGGGGTCTTCCTGAGGCCACCCAATAAAGTCCCATGGGGCTGCAGCCGGGGCTGGGACTGGCCTGTTCGGTGCCGGGCAGGCGGAGCAGGCAGTGGTGGGTGGCTCACCTGGGCTTTGGCTGTATTAAAAGCTAAGTCCTCCGGCATGGCTTTTTCCAGAGCGGCAGCCAAAAAGGTGCTTACGGGGCCGAGGCAGGAGCCTGCCAAGCCCTAATTAGAGACGCTCAGCGGTGCAGCATGCTAATACGCAACCTTTCGCCTCTGGAGGCCGGGATTTAAACCGCAGTGAAATCATCTCAGGGACGCGAGTGCGAGTTGGGTTGTTCGGGTGAGAGGGGAAAAACCTCCTTTCCCTCCCCAAGCTGCGGCAGACTGGGACCTGCTGAGACTCCCTGGCCCATTGGTGCTTGGCATTCCCAAAATGGCTCCCCGGCAGGATGCAGGGTGACCTGAGCCCGAGCAGGGGGAGAAGGCAGAGCAGATCCCCAGGCGCTTTCCTCTCCCCTGCTCTTTCTCTTGCCCTCTCTCCGCATTAACATGTTAACTTTGGCCAAGAGCTTTTCCCACTGACCTACTGATCTTTCCTATTTTGGTCCCTGCAATTAAGGGATTGCTGGGATTAACTTGCGCTAAAGTCTCCAGATTGGCTCTGGAGCAGGACGCCCAGGTACGGGTGCAACAGGCAACCAGGGGCATCAGCCGGAAGAGGAGGAAGCCAAGCAGTAGCTGATGGCTGGAGCACGGGTGGGTGGGTGCAGCACCCCACACTCAAGCAACTCGGGTGCTCTGGGCTCCTGCTTCTCCCCTCTCCAGGGTTTTGGACCCGCTGTGGTCAGGGCTGAGTGATGGGAAGGGTGAGTATGCCCAGAAGACCCCAAGGATGGATGGGTGCTTTGAGGACCACCTTGCACCCAGCCTGTCAGGTGCTGTCCTAGCAGCAGGGATGCCTTCAAGGTTCTGGAGCAGGCTGGGGCTGTGCGAGGCTGCAAATGTGGCTGTGGCAGCTCCCAAGGCTCTTTGCCAGGAAGCGGCTGGTTCCTGTGGCAGAGGCCCGAGTGGACAGCCAGGACAGGGCCCTTGGCCAGCACCATCCTTCTGCCACCAGCCCCAGGCCCCAGGTCCCGCAGCTGTCCCTGGTTAAGCCCTGGTGGGAGAATGCTCCAAGCACCCACATGGCTGCTCTGCTCCCAGCTCAGCCCCTGCAGACCTACTGGGCAGCTGCCTGCACCCCAGGTCCTCTGCCTGTCCCCCGGGGCAATGCCCTGGTGTCACCAGGCCCCAATGCCATCACTGTAAGTAGCAAAGAGGTGTCTGGCCACCATCTCAGCTGAGCCAAGGGCTATTTGTTTGCATTATTTCCACAACACTCTAGATTGGGGGCAAAAAAGAAATCCCAAAATATCCCCTTTTCACTCAAGTTTGGAAACTCCCCGCAAAGGCAGGATGCTTTTCTGCCTGGAGGGACACCGCCAGGGAGTCTCCATCACATGTCCTTGCCCCAGCCCCAGGGACTGTGTCCCTCAAACCCCATATGCCCCTGTCTGCCCCAGGTCCCCCCCGCTTGCTGCCAGGCACAGGAGAAGCAGCATCACATGAAACTTGGCAATTTTGTGGCTGGAAGTTCAAAAAGATGGAGGTGAAGGGGAGGAACCGGGGGGGGCGGGGGGGGCAGGAACAACTCGGCTTTGAAGGTGCCTGGAGATTAACTCAAGGCCATGGTGGAGGCTCAGAGACATTTACAGCAAAACCTCATTAAGGCGGGAGCCAGAGGGACGGGGGGAGTAGGGAAATCTAAGCAGGAGGAAAAATGTTTGATTCAGCAGAAACAAGTGGGAAAAAAGCCCCCTCGCGTCCCCCCACTCTGCTTTTATCTGTCTCAGGGGGATCGGGGCGGAATATGAAATCTGCCCCTTTCCTCTTTCCTGTTTATCTCCTAATTATTACGCTGGAGATTCGGCAGCACTGTGCGGTGCCCGGGCCCATGCTGAGCAGAGGCAGTGCTGCCTGAGCTGGGGGCGTGTGCTGGGGGGAGCCGCCTGGAGAGCCCCTCTGAGCCCCCACAGTGCTGGGTTGAGCCCGCCAGGGGAGCAGGGAGGGAGGGGGCGGCATGGGGCAGCCAGGGCCCTCCTTCAGGTGCTGTTACGGGACCATCATCTGTGCAAGGAGGTGCGCCAGGGCTCTGTAGCCTGGCCCTGGGACATACTGTCTTTGCCCTCTCCCTGGGGACCCTGGAGCCCAGCGGGGTGAGACAGGCAATGGGCTCAGTGGAGGGCGAGGGCAGCCGGGGGCAGAGGCCAAGCTCCCCCAGAGCGAACCCCCCGGGGCAGATGCTGCAGCTGCCTGCTGTTGCCCAGCACCTCGGCCCACTGACCTACTTTGAGCATCACTGCGCCATGGGCATGCAGGGACAGGGACGGGGATGGGGATGGGGATAGGGACACCATGCTCCAGCCAAGCAGTGAGGTGATGCTCCGTCCCACCCCATGGGCACCCACAGCCACTGCCTGGGGTCCAGCGGGGTCCAGCCCAGCCATCCCCCCTCCCCACCCCAGCCCCTAACAAAGGCTCAGCAGCCACTAATTGCTTGGGGCCCCCCTTGGGGTGCAGGGTGAGACCAAATGCCCCTTCCCCGGCCCACCAGCAGCTCTGCCAGCCACGTCTCCAATTAGCCTTGTTATCCTGCGTTGCTGCTGATTAAGGGCTGGGTAATTGCTGTGGCGTTGGATGTCCCTTACAGCCACATGGCAGCAGCTATTGCATAAGCGCCAGGCGGGCGTTACGTGAGCGGGTCAGGCCAGCCCAGGGGCTCTGGTTACACCTGGCCCCGCTGCCCCCCTGGGCTCCCACGCAGCCCCCAGCCCTGGGTGGGGACAGGGACAGCCCTGCAGGGGCTGTGGGACTCAGAGGCGCACCCCACTGCTGCCTCAGTTTCCCCCTTCTCCACACTCTGCTTTGCACCTGCCACCTGCCCTGGTATACCCAAGCTGCACCCACCCTCCACCACGGCCCCACACCACAGCCCCACACCATGGCCCCACAACACAGCCCCACACCACGGCCCATGCCAGCCCTTGCATAACGAGCGCCGCGGGGCGGTGACTCACCCTGCTTCGGCACGACCATGTGCCCAGCACCACGCCAGACCCAGATGGCTGCTGGGGGCTGGTGCAGGTGGCAAAGCCACATCTTGTCCCCATGGTCTGAAGGCACCGGCCCCATCCAGCGCAGTGCAGGGACCCTCCTCCTGCACCGCCGGAGCACTTCGGCAGCAGGGCTGGGAGGAAGGGTGACACCGATGCCATGGAGAGGACAAAGCAGAGGGGCCGTGTCCCTGAGCAGGGGGTTCTCTGTGGCATTAACCCTGCAGCCAGGGGGGGCCACATTAAGGCTCGGTGGTTGCAAGTGCCACAGCTCGAAAGCAGCCACCCTGTTCACGCTGCCCGCAACACCCCCCCCCACCTGGCACTGGGAGATAGGACCCCCACCCAGCCCTGGGGCTGGGGGCTGCCATGGGGCACGTCCCCACACCGGCACCCAAGGATGAGGTTTGGGGCACCAACGCTGTGGCCCCCGTCAGCGGGTTCACCCCATGACCCGCTCCCCGCCGGGCAGGTCAGCTGTTCCTGATGGGAAACTGAGTCACTGCAAGGCAATGCAACCTGGCAGTGCCCACGGCGGGGAGCCCATGGCAGAGCCACTGAAGGGGCCGGCTCTGCCAGCCGGCTGTGCTGGGGCTCGGTGAGCGCAGGGCAGCCTGGCACTGGCCCGCTGGGGGGCTCGGTGGTCTCTGAGGCTGGGTAAAGGCTGCAGGTGCAGGACAGGGTGATGCTGGCTGGGCGGGCAGAGAGGTTCCCGTCTCACTGGGTGGGGCGCAAGCAAGAGCAAACAGTGATTAAGGTGCAGTGGTGTCATCCTGAATTCCTGCTCACCTCCAGGACAGCCAGGGGCCGACTGGGCTGATCCTGGCAGCAGAGCTGTGCCGGTGGTTGCCACTTCAGTGTGGCCACAGGCTGGCAGCGCCCTGGCATCTGTCCTGGCCCTGACCACAAAGAGTCGGCAGCAAGGCTGGGCCAGGGAGGAGGGGAAGGAGAAGGGCTGGATGGCGACGAAGTGGCAGAGTTTTTGCTTCTTATCAATTCCTGGTGGCCGTCTCCTCCCCACACCGCCAATGCCTGGGGCTGCTGGTGCCACCTGCAATGGGCTGGATCCAGCCCATCTGGACACGTCCTCTGGCATTGCCAAGGCAGGTGCTAAGCCTGGTTCTGGCAGCACCCAGGCACTGGATGGCAGCTCTGGCCCCTCCGGCACTGCTGCTTCGCTGGGAATGGTGCCGGTCAGTGCCAGGGTCAGCATCTCTGCGCCTGCCGGCTGTGAGCAGAGCAGCACCAGGTTCCACATCACAGCACGTGGAAGGGGAGATGGTTTTTAGGGGATGTTTGGTGACCTCCAGTGCTGCCTCATCCAAAATGGTGCTGGGCAAGGAGGGGGGAGGCCACTCCTCTCTCAGGAGCAAATATTACCCCAGGAGCTCGACAGTCACCAGTGGTGAACTGGCTCCACCTTGGTTCTGGCTTTGCCAGGACCAGGACCCCAATTTACATCTGGCCCAGTCCGCAGAGTGAGGCCCTTGTAAAGATAAAAGGGGGTCCTGCTCTGGGGTAACCACTCCACCTCCACCCCTGTGGCCCCAAAACCATGGGGCTGAGTCCCAAACCTGCAGCACCCAGCACCTGCTGCCGCACGGGCTGTGGCCCCGCAGCATCTTCTTTTCACCCAGGACTTTCCCTGGGCCGCACCAATGTCTGTTGGTGTTGGAGGTTGGGCACCACACACAAAGGGTTAAGGAGACAGTGTCAGGGAGCGGGTGCGTGGGTCCGGTGTTGCTCACGGCAGGTGTGGTGCCGCTTATGTAACTTCATACTTTTGGGTTGCGCCGAGGCGCTCAGGGAGTTTTGTCGCTCTCACTCTGGCGCGATTCGGCCACGACTGTCCCAATAGTGGCAATTGGGGCTGCGCTGGGTGAGCCAGCGACCGCCTTTTGGGAGGGGTGAGTTCGTCAGGGCCAGACCCTGTGTGCTCCAAAGAGTCACCATGTTGCTCCCGTCTTAGTTTCCCCATCTGTGAAATGGGGCTAATGAGGCTGACCTCCTTTGGGCAGCGCCTGTGACCTCTGGGGACAGGCAGCAGCCTTGCGCCGCGCATGCCGCCAGGACAGGGGCTGCTCCCAACCGGGTCCAGTCGAGATTTGTGCTGAGGTGGGATTTCAGGAGCCATCCATGGCTGTGCTTGCAGAAGCCCTCCTGGAAGCAGAGTCTGTAAAGACTGAGGCGAGATGTCGCCCCATGTCCTGTCTGCATGCCCATCCATGCGGAGTGCAGTAGAGAGGAGGGAGGAAAGCCGTGAGGAAGGAGTGAATCTGACTGGCGAGAGCAGTGAACCCGTTCCCAATCGCCATCAGCGAAATCATGTCAGACAGCAGCACTGGAGCGCGGCAGGCAGCTCAGCCCCCTCTGCCCCCCACCCGGCCACTGGTGTCCCCCTCCCCAGCTGCAGCCACTCCCGTGCCAGAGCAGAGTGAGGCAGTAGCTCAGCACACGGGTGGGAGCACACAAAGTGCCACCACAGCTCAGCCCCACCATCCATCTGCCACTGCTGCCTGCCCGCGCCGCTGTAAGGGGACAGTGCCAGGAGCGGGGGGGAGAGCCCCTCTGCCACCGGCCCCGCAACATCCCTGCACCCCCAGCTCAGCCCCAGACTTTGGGATGGATCTGGGTTGAAATCAGCTTCTTCAGCTGTGCTTAAATGGTTTAATTTAAGGGTCTGGGGGCCATGGTGCCCCCTGTAGTGCCCAAGCATGGGGGCAGGGGGGAGTCCGAGGAGGTGGCAGCGATGCCATGTGTGTAGTGGTGGTGGTGGCCATCCTGTGGTGGATGCCACCTCCATGCCCATGGCTGATGTGGTGTCCGTGCCCACGCCATGCCTGTGGCCATGACTGATGCCTTGCTTGTGGCCCTGGCGGATGCCACATCTGTGCCTGTGGTGGATGCCGTGTTCATGCCCATGGTAGATGCCCTCTCTGCCCACAGCAGGTCTCCAGGCCAGTGCCGCTGTCCCCAGGACCCAGGCATCCCTGGGTGCTGCTGAGCACCAACCACATCCCTCGCACCCTGAGTCCTGGCCCGGCCGTGCACGGACCAACTGCCTCCACCCCTGTAATGTAGCACCATGGGGACTCCAGTGACCTGGTGCAAGAGTCACACTGCAAACCCCAGCTGTGGGGCTTTGCCCCGTGCCAACACCTCTGGCGCTGCACCATGAGGTTCTTGTTGCATGGTCCAGAGACATCATTTCTTTGCATTTATTCCAGCAGCATATTGCAGCACCCCATTATCCGAGATACAACCCCAGGTCCCAAAGCCCTCTGTGTGCATTACAGCATGAAGGGTGGGATGGGAATGGCTCGCTGCCACCACCAAAGCTTCCCACTGAGCACTTTCCAAACCTCAGGTCTCCCAGCCAGGATGTCCCCTCGGACCCCAGCATCCGCAGCCTGCTGTGGGGACACGGTGGGGCGGCTCGGGGATCCCCATGCTTCCCACATCCCCCCAGCGCCGGGCGTCTGCACCTTCTCTAGGACCCCCTGGGGGGTGCAGGGTCCCTGTGCCAAGTGGGGCACCCTGGGAGGGGGGG
>VYZV01023826.1:227871-240944 GCA_013401275.1 Pandion haliaetus
ATGTCAGCCCCGCCGGGGGACACGGGGGGGGACCCATGTCAGCCCCGCCGGGGGACACGGGGGGGGACCCATGTCAGCCCCGCCGGGGGACACGGAGGGACCAGTATCAGCCCCGCGGGGGTCGGTATGGCTCTCCCCTTCATTAGGAATAAAATTCTTGTTTATTTTGCTTCGCTTTCTGACGCCGGCTTAGACTCGCTCTTAAGCTTTTCCTCGCACTAAACCCCTTAATCTCCTCTTCAATATGTTGCTCCCACCAGGGCTGGATTTATTGTGGGTTTTTTCCCCCTTTTCCTCCACCCTGCGGCAGTTTCAGGGGTGGTTTGGGGCAGGGCTGGAGCAGCCAGAGGGATGCTCCTGCGGGGCCAGGCAAGGGACCAGCCGCAATTTCAGGTGCCCCTTATCCAGGGAAGGGTGTGAATCGTGCCAGCGCCTGCCTGATTTTATCTGTTATTAAAGACAATTCCTACTATTCACCCCTCCACTTTGCAAAGCAGGCAGATGGGAGGAGGAGGATGGAGGGAGGAAGGCTCCGGTGGGACAATCCACCAGGGCCTGGTGGTGGTGACGCAGCGGTGGTGGACACAGCTCCCTGAGCCTGTTCCCGACGGAGCTGCTAGGAGTGTGGCTGGGACCCGACACCCTGGGGTGGGATTTTTGTCCCCCTTTAAGGCTGTTTTCTATCATTGCTTGCTGTGCCCAAGCCCTTCACCCTCACCAGGACTTGCTTGTGCACATCTTTAGGTGTGGTTTTTGGGTACATGTATTTAGGTGTATTTTTGGGTGCAATATTTAGGTGTAATTTTGGGTGTACGTATGGGGATGTACATCTTTGAGCTCCTCAAATCACTTTTCCTCCCTCCCCGGCGTGGCCGCCAATGCTGCGGCTCTGCCACCCACCGCACTCTTGTATAATGGTGGGGCCGGGTGAGGGCAAGGCGAGCCCCCCTGCATCCTCTTCCTGCCCCGTGACATCCCAGGATTTTACCTTTATTAGTATGGAGGGAAAGCATTAACACCTGCCTAATTAATAACACCGCCTGGCTCTTATGTAGCACTTGCACAGCCGGCACTGGGCTTAATTAGCAGCTGGGTGAACTTTTCCTTTTTTTTAATCTTTTTTTTCCTTTTTTCCCCCAATTACTGTGCGTTGGCCCTAATTAGAGGCCAAACCCCCCTGATATCACATAATTTTCCCCCATCGGCCGTTTTTCCCGCAGTCCTGCCCGGCACAGGGTTCCCATCTCTCGCCAAAGCCCAAGTGCCGCATGGTGACACCAAATCGATTAAATCCCTGTTTTCTTCCCCAAAACCACCACTGCTCTGCCCCATTCCCCAGGGGCCACAGCAGCTCCTTGCTCCTCTCCTTCCCGCGCCGCGGCTGCACTGGGGCCGGGCAAGAGGCTTTGCCTTGTATAATCCTACAGGGTTTCCAGCTCTCCCGCTCACTTGTTTTGCAAGCGGCGTGGCGAGGAGCGTGCGGTGGCTCGGCAGCCTTTCCGACTTGTCCTAGTGACCTAGATCTGTCATTGGAAAAATCAGAGAGGGTGGAGGAGGAGCTTCTCTGCCCATTTAGGCAGCATGCACACGCTGGCATGGGTGAGGACAGCCAGCACCCATCAGTCCTCCCGCACGACGGCTGTGCCCGTCCTGGGTACCGCAGGATGGGGATGGCTGTGCCCTTCGCCTCCTGAAAATAAGTATGGAGGAGAAAGGTGCCCACCGGCAGCGTGGGGTACTGAGGGATCCAGCCAGGATTTGGGTTCCTTGACCCTGATAACCCCGGGGAGCAGCAGCACCTGGAGCTGGAAAGTGCAGTGATGGGGAGATGTTGGTCCCTGTCCCCATGGATGGCAGTGGGTTAACCCCACAACCCAGTGGGGGCCTGGCTGGCAATGTCCCCTGCCCATCCTGCCTGTCCCTTCTCCCCATCGTGTTTAACTTTGAACTCGGCAGCAGCTATTTAAAGAGCCGCTAATGTCTAAATCGTGCCCAGTTTATTGGATGTGGTGAGCAGAGCCACTCTCACTGCCTTTATTTAGCCCCATGGAGATAATTCCCCCATCTGCCTGATTTAGCTGTGGGGCTGGAGGGATTCTCCCACCGCAGCCCTGTTTCTCCCCACCCTGGGCCAGTGGCAGGTCCCGCTCCCTGCCGCTGCACCTTTGCTACCCTCCTGTGCCAGCCAAAGTGCAAAGGGCTGTGTCCAACACTGGCAGGGCTGGCCTTGGAGCGGTGCCGCACGGTGCAGGAGCTAGTGAACCAGAGCAGCTGGGGCAGAAGCCGGGTGGCCATGGGGGAGCCTCATCACTTGCCCACTGCTGCTTGTGGGTGAACTGCTTGCTGTGATTTCCAAGCCGAGGATGCGTGCTGCACCACGGGACAGGGAAAATATTGCACCTTGCCGGATATTGGGGTGGGTGCGAAGCCACGAACTGCGTGGCCACA
This sequence comes from Pandion haliaetus, assembly GCA_013401275.1. NCBI lineage: Eukaryota > Metazoa > Chordata > Aves > Accipitriformes > Pandionidae > Pandion > Pandion haliaetus. The sequence continues at coordinate 230,320 of VYZV01023826.1, forward strand.
AGCGAAGGTGGCTGGGGGTTGCCCTAGGGCAGGAGGAGAGTGGCTGAGCTCCTTTCTGGCCCAAAGTTTCCAGGAAATCTCTGCTAATCAGTTAAGAAACTGGGTCCCACTTCCAGCATCACAACCCAGCATGGGACTGGAGTTGTGTAATTTAAATTTTCCTTATTGCCCGCACAACCCTGGCCCTGGTGCTGCCAGTGCCCCTGCGATCTGGAGCCAGTGCTTTGAATGTCACAGCGGGGCCGTGCCAGCCGCCTGCTGCAAACTGCCCCAGCCTCGCGCAGCCCCAGCCTGTTTGGGGTTACCCCCAGGATGCATGGATGGGGATGGGATTTGCCAGTGGTGATAGCTGAAATGCTGGGGTGCTGGAGGACCCTGGGGCGCTGCAGCACGAGAGCCTGTTAAAAAGCAAAACCAACAGTGGTTGTAAAGGGGTGATCATTCCCTTCATTTACTTATTTATTCATCCTCTGCCACCCCTACCTCACGGCCACCTTCCCAAAATACAACAGCGGCTAATTAGTGTGGGGAAGCACAGCAGCCCCTGGAGACAGGTGCAGCCAGGAGCAGCACCGGGCCCCGGGGTCAGAGGTTGCTGCAGGGGATGAGGCAGCGGAGCTGGGATTTGGGGCAGGGATGGGGAGGTGGGATGGCATTGTAGGTCCCTGTGTGCCCTTGTAGGTCCCTGTGTGGCCCTGTGCAGCCTGGACCCATCTTCCTCCCCCTGCTCTGGGTGTGCCAGGGGGACACTGAGCCAGAGGGGAGAGAATGGTGGTGGCAGAGCATCCCTGTGCCCTGGCTGGGGCTGGGGAGGTAAGGGAGGGCTGCGGGGCTGCTGCTAATTACCGGAGGTGCCTGTCCTGCAGCATTGATCGCGGCAGCAGGATGGGGCACAGACCTACTTTCCCAGCAGGTTTGCCAGGTAATGAGCCAGGGCACCAGGGAAGCTGCCTGCCCCGGCTCTCGCCCTGGCAGCCATGGGGGCATTTGGGGCAGGGACAGTCACAGGGGCACAGAGCCACCTCCGAAACACATGGAGCTGGGCTGCTCAATCCCCTGCGCCCTGCCCCCCCTCCAACATGGGGCACCTGTGCCCTGGTCCAGGCCAGCCCTTATGTAAGCGGCACCATCCGGCCATGGGGCTCAGTGGTGCCGGTGGCGACTAGCCCCCGGTGTGGTGGCTGCGTGTGGCTCCGCGGCTGGAGCCATCCTGTCCCACTGACACACTTTTTTTGTGTGTGTCCGGTTGCTCCAGCCAAAACTGGCCTGGTTTGCTCCCATGGCCTCATGTTGCCCACCCAGGGGAGGGGTTGGCCGTATCCTGACCCCAGCCCCACGGGTTGAAGGGTGTGCAGGCTTACCCTGGGGCAGTTTGCGCAGAGGGCTTTGCAGGGACCTGCCGGTGCCCCCCAAAACACCCCCCCCTCAGGAGTCCTCACCCCTCAGCTGGGTTTTGGGGCAGGGATGCACCCCTCAGGAGCACCCAGTCCCTATTGAGCCAGCTGGAGGGGGCACAGCTCCAAAAATCCTCTGGCATCAGCTGGTTCATGGCACATCCTGGGGCTCAGAGGGGTGCTGAGGGCTTTCGGGTGACCCCTCGGCCCCAGCAGTGTGATCATACTGCCAAGGGGAGGGATGGGGGGGGAGGAGGAGGAGGGTGGGGCCACCTGTGGTCCCTGCACCACAGAGGGAGGGTCCAGACCCCCGTGGCCGGATCCTGCAGGACCTGCCTTGTTTTGGGGTTCAAGAGGGATGCCTGCCCTCAGGGCTGGGGTGATGGAGAGGAGGGTGTGCTGGTGCGGGAGGAAGGCTGAGTCTTGCTCCAGGGAGGGCGGCTCTGGCTCTGCCAAAACCACCGGAGCCGCCTGCCCGGTTCAGGGCAAGTGGTGCTGGGCTGGAGAGGACACACATGGGTGTGACAGGGAACTGGGACCTGGGGACCTGTGTCCCCCACGGAGAGCTGCAGCTTGGGGCGTCAAACAGCTGTCCCCAGCTCGAGGTATCACCCCAAAATGCCCCAAAGGCCCCATCCCCAGTGGCAGGAGGTCGGGGTGCAGCCCTGGCTCTGTCTCGGTGAGGCTGTGGGAAGGGTTAACGGCCACGGCGTTACACAAGCGTGTGGGGCCATGGGCAGAAAGTGTGTCAGTGGGACAGAATGGCTCCAGCCGCGGAGCCACGCGCAGCCACCACACCGGGGGCCAATAGCCACCGGCACCACTGAGCCCCCATGGCCGGATGGTGCCGCCGTGCTGCTTACATAAGGGCTGGCCGGTGGCAGCGGGCCGGGAGTTGGGCAAGAATATTTACAGTGGGAGGAGACCAAATACCGCAGCCGGGACATTTTNTTCCCCCCCCTGTCCCCTATTTTAGCCCCACCAGCCCCAGGGAGGAGTTTCACTGCCTGCCCCCACCCCGGGCAGGGGGAAGGAGTTTGCTTCCACCTAAATAAACCCCCCTTGTGCACAGTGTGGCCAATACTCACAGGGTTGTGGTGGGAGGAGGGGGAGCCCAGGGCTCCGGTGGGGAAGGTGAGGCACAGTGGTGGTGGGGGTGGTGTGTTTCATTCGCAGAGTGTGGGGTCTGCTGTGATGTTTCCCCCTGATTGCAGTGATATTTGGGGGATGTGGGGAGCTGCTGCAGCCACCCTACCAGCACCCACATCTCTCACTGTCCTGCTGGGCTTGCCCCAGGGGCATGTCTGGTCCTGGGGGTCCTGGGGGAGACGTTGCCGTGGCATGAGGGGACGCCGAGGGAGCCGGCACGGTGATTCAGCCGGGGCTTACAAACAGAGCAGCAATTAAACACTGTTCTGGGCTGTAATTGCCATCACGCTGGGGTTACGGCTGTAACTCCACATCAGTTATTTGGGGCGAATGTCTTACGAGCAGGTCAGGTGCCAGCAGTGGGCATGGCCGTGTAATTAGCAGGATGCTAATTAGAGCCCCAAGAGGCTGCGAGCACGTGGTGAACGGTTGGGGCTTCTCCTTTGCAGCGTCCAGAGGTGATGGTTGGCTCTGGAAGAGCCAGGAGAGCATCATCCCCACATACCCTTAGCTCTGCCCGCACTGGCTGTGGGGGTCTCCTGGGGGGTGCTCCCTTCTGCCTGAGCCTGGGGGTGCAGGGGCAGGATTTGGCCTTCGTCATCACACAAAGCCACCACCATCATTGGGAGCTGGCGAACGGCTTTTGAGGCCCTGTGGGGTGAGGGGAGCAGCACCCTCAGGCTCTGCTGGGTGGGTGCGAGGGCCACGCTCAGCCCAGCTGTTTTGCCGGGCGTGCGGTGCCGGTAATTGCAGGGGGCCGGGAGTATCGGCTGCGGGCGTGAGGGTGCGGCACGCCAGCGATGCATCACCCCAGCGCTCCTGGCGGCTGCAATTATGTTGCATAACGAACCGACACCGCTTCCTGCTGGGGGTGGCACCACCTCCCTGTGCCCCCCACAGTGCCACCACCTCTGTCCTGTCCCCTCACTCCTCCCCGGGCAATAGGGACAGGGCTTGGGGCAGGGCATCGGGGTGGGGAGGGGTCCCCACTGTTTGCAGGTTGCACCCCTCTGGCGGCATGGGTGAAAGTGGCGGTGGGAGCCGGGCAATTGGGGGATGTCTTGGTTGTCAGAGCCTGCAGGCAAGATGGGGGTGCTGGCACATCGTCCTGCTGGTGCCTCTGTCCCCTGCTAAAGGGGTGACCCTCCTGGGGCTGCAATGCCAGTGCAGAGTTGGAGGGGTCTTGGACTAGAGGATGGGGGTGTGCCCTGGCCATCCCCTCCCACTCCCCGCCGGCCCTGGGTGGGTGGCTCTGCTGCCCCAGGCCCAAAAGTACAGCAGAGGCACAGACAGAGGCTTTGGGGAGGGGCAGGGGTGGGGTGTGACCCCCTTGGGTAGCGGGGGCACAATGACGACACAGACCTGGGAAAAGCCCAGCTCAGGAGCTCTGGGAAGCGGGGGGTGAACCCCAAAATCACCTGGTGCATTTGGGGCAGGAGCTGAGCAGCGAGTCAATGGATGGAGGAGGGATCCGTCCCTCCACTTGCACCTGGACTTGGGGTGAGTCCTTCCCCCGTGTGGCTGGGAGCAAATGTGCCCTGGGGTGGGGACCGATGGCAGCTCAGCTGCCCTGCTGCATGGCGAGGCTTGTGCTAACCCAGCCCAGCCTCCCCCAAAGCAGCGAGGGACCCCAGGGTAGCGCCGGGTGCTGGGGTGCAGGCAGCACTGGCCAAGCACCGGGGCTGTCACCCACAGAGGTGGTCCCTGCCAGCAGTAATCTGCAAAACATGTCCCTCGACCAGAACCAGTTGCTCCCAGGGGAGAACAGAGGCAGAAGGGAATTACCGAAGCTGGAGATTTGCACAGGCCCAGGAGATTTGAAATAACCATAATCTGGCTGCGGGGGTTATTTTGGCGCAGCAGCGGCTGCCCAGCACCCTCAAGAGTGATGCCAGGCTGATCCTGGCCAGGGGGCGCGGCGGCTGGAGCGGGGATTAGAGGGTGCAGAGATGCCGGGAGGCACGTACGAGTTCCGGAGGTGCCCCACGTCCCCCCCTGGCGCATGCAGGGTGGGCAGAGCCAGCCCAGATCTGGGGCAGCTGGAAAATGAGGAGGATGAAGCCTATTAGCAGCTCAGTGCCAGCAAAGCAGAAGCAGGGAGGGAAGCGGATTTGCAGGGGGAAGGGGGCCGGGACCTTGAGCTGGCAATGGCTATATCGGTCCTGGGTTTTCTAAGGAGCTGCCAGGGGGGGCCAGACCCCCAGAAGCACAGGGTCCGTGGCTGTAGGGACAGGGATGGTCCCTGTGCTGAGGGTGTCCCTGTCTGCAGTGCCCTCCCAGCATGCACACACGAGCTGAAAAATAAGGGGAATGATTCCAAAACAGGGTCCCGGGCAGGCTGGTGCACAAATGTGCTGTACTCTCATAGCTCAAAGGGCTTTTCTACCCATCTCTTGGTGCTGGAGAGGATGGCAGAGCGGATGGGGGTACCCCACATCCTGCCTGGGCCTTTTCAGGGGCCTCTCTGAGGGGATCTTGCATCCTTGTGCGGTCTGTGGGAAGGGCTGAGCTGCCGGTGGGTCCAGATCTCGTGCCTCAGTTTCCCCAGCTGCCAAGCAGGGCTGCGGCTGTCATGGGTGGAGGGCCATCTCCCTCATTCGTTTCAGCGGCGGCCATCATTAACCACCATGGTTTTCCCCCTTTTCCCCTTCCACTGCAGCCCAAATCGAAGTGATCCCGTGCAAGATCTGCGGAGACAAGTCCTCAGGGATCCACTACGGTGTTATCACCTGTGAAGGCTGCAAGGTGAGCCCAGGGACACCTGGAGATGGGTGCCAGTGGGCGGGCGGCCGCAGGGGCTGGCATCCCGTCGGGCACTTTCCCAACACTTCCCCATCCCACGCAGGGTTTTTTTCGGAGGAGCCAGCAGAACAACGCCAGCTACTCCTGCTCTCGGCAGAGGAACTGCCTGATTGACCGCACCAACCGCAACCGCTGCCAGCACTGCCGCCTGCAGAAATGCCTGGCACTGGGCATGTCCCGTGATGGTGAGTCGTGCTCAGAGTCCCCAGGGGCCTGTCCGCTCTTCCTCAGAGCGAGCTGGGTTGTCAGGGCTGAAGCTGCTTCCCCCATGGGGCCAGCCCGGTGAAAGGAATTTTTTGGGAATAAAGAAATGCTTTTGCATTTTCCATATGAAAATTTAAATCGATGCTGTTCCATTTGACCCGGGGTCAGTCTAGGGTGGGGGGTGCATCTGATGGGGCCCCGACCCCGCTCAGGGCTCCTACACCCCAAACCACATGCTCCCCTGGGAGCCAGGACCCTTCCTAGGGCAGGTGGGTGGTTGTGGTTCCCACTCTGCAGGGGTGAATCTGCCCTGATGCAGCCACCCTCTCCTCCCTGGGCAGCGGTGAAGTTTGGCCGCATGTCAAAGAAGCAGCGGGACAGCCTCTACGCCGAGGTGCAGAAGCACCAGCAGAGCCAGGAGCAGAGCGGTGGCACCAAGGATGAGCCGGAGCCCCTGAGCCGTGTCTATACCACCAGCGTCAGCAGTGGGCTCTCAGACCTGGATGACATCTCCACACTGTCGGACGGGCTCCTCTTTGAATTCCCACTCACCCCTGATGGCAGCAGCACCTACTACAACCTTGACCTGCTCACCTCAGCACAGCCCTCGCCTGACCAGTCCAGCCTGGACGTGGCTGATGCCACGCTCATCAAGCAGGAGTCCATCTATGAGCTGATGCTGGAGCCAGCCCTGTTCGCGCACAGCGCGCTGGAGGGTGGCCAGCTGGCTGCCGATATCTCAGTCCTCGAGATCGGTGAGCATTGGCATGGTCCTGGCACAATGCTGGGCACACATGGGGTGTGCAGCCCTGGGGATGGTGCTCAGTGCAGCCCTGGGCACCTCGCAGGATGAATCTAGCCCTGGGTGCCCATGCTGTGCCAGGCACGCTTGCAGTGAGGGACCGACCCAGCCTCAGCCCTTGGAGCAGTCCCAAGCCCATCCCCTCCTCCAGGCCGAGCACTGACGGAGCTCAGCGCACCTGAGGTTGTGCGGAGCATTCCCCCCTCTGCCTTGGGGACAGCCCCCAACGCCCATCTGCCCTCACATCCCCGTGATACTGCACATGAGCCCCTCTGCCCCTCCAGCCACAGCAGCCCCCCAGGACACCTGGGAGAGGATGGCATTGGGGTGTGGGGACAGGGGCACCAGCGGGGTTCCTGGGACTCACCACCCGCTGCCCTTACCTTGCAGACCGGGTAGCCCAGAACGTGGTGAAGTCACACCTGGAGACATGCCAGTACACAACGGAGGAGCTCAAGCGCCTGGTGTGGACCCTTTACTCCCCCGAGGAGGTCCGCGCCTTGCAGAGTAAGGTGAGTGCTGCTGCTGTGCCCCCCCCGTCTCCCTGCCACAGCCAGAGGTGCAGCAGCCCTCAGCAAGGGCCACTGCTGTCGCCCAGTGCTGCACCGAGGCAGGGATGAAGGCAAGGAGGATGAGGGGGGTCTTTCAGTGCTTTGGGAGCTGCAAAAGCCCAGTATTGGGGTGGGTTTGTGGTGCCAGATCGTGTCCCAGGTGTCCTAGTGCCACCACCCCTCCATGGATGGCATGGCACCTGGGTCCCTTCCCTGCCCTGTGCAATGGGGTGGGGGGGACAGTGGAACCAGGGTGACGGGGTGGCAGCAAGCCCTCAGGGACATCCCCACTGTGCCAGCAGAGCTGTGAGGCCATGTGGCAGCAGTGCTCGCTGCAGATCTCCAATGCCATCCAGTACGTGGTGGAGTTCGCCAAGCGCATCGACGGCTTCATGGAGCTCTGTCAGAATGACCAAATCATTCTCCTGAAAGCTGGTAAGAGCAGGGCACCCTGCTGTCCCCCTCACATCCCCACCATCCCTCTTGCATCCCCAACACCTCTCACGAGCGGCAACCACGGTGCCGAAGGCATATCCCATCTTTTCTTTTGGCTAGTGCTTTCCTTTTAGGATCTCCCCTCCCTCACCACGCCAACTGTTCCCAGGCTCAGCATCGGTGCTCGGGGAGCAGGTACTGGGCTGGAAGAAGTTGAAGGTGATATTTAAAGGCGATGGTATAGAGAGGGACGTGGGCAGTGGCCTCCCTGGGCAGAGGCTTTTCTACATGGTTGCCCTCAACCAAACGTCACCCAGAAACCAGGATAGAAATAAGCACAGTGGGTTTTCCCACAGGAAAAGGGGTGCCAAACCCAAAAGGGAGCAGGAGGGAGAAGAGGAAAGGATTGACCTCTTCTCCCAGCAAGAGACTGGGAAGAGGAGGACAACGGCAGTGCACACCCCCACCCCCCCACCTGTCCATCTGCCCGAGCCGGTGACACCATGCCCAGGCAAGGGAGCTGAATGTGCAAAAGCCTCAAAATGGCAAAAAAGACAGCAAAGCCTCCCAGTTTCTGAACTTTCAGGGATGGGGAGCTGAAAGCCTCACCCAGCACAGGGAATGTGTGCTAGCCTCCCAGCAGACTGCTGTACCCTGAAGCCAGAGCTGGCTGTGCCCAACATGCTGGAGTTTAACTCGTTCTTTCATTTCTTCCTTCCATTTTCTTTTTCTTTATTTTGTTTTCACCCTCTCCCCTCTTGGTGCTCCACCATGACCTCAATCGCTCTCTGTGTCTGGCTGTAAATGCCTGAATAATATTTGCCTTTGGTGAAATATTGTGGTCGCAATTGGGAACCTAAAAAACCCAAACCCCCAAACCCAAATTGGATTTATTGGAATAACCATTCTGCTCTTGGGAATGAACAATCTGGACTTCAAACTTACACTGGGGGCTTTCCTCTTTCTTACATTTGGTCCTGGGATGATGGAAACCCCCCTGCCCTGCCCTGCCCTGCTCTGCCCTGCCCTCCTCTGCGCTCTCTCTGCCTACATCAGGTTGCCTCGAGGTGCTCCTGATTCGAATGATTCGTGCGTTCAACCCCTTGAACAACACCGTCCTCTTCGAGGGGAAGTTCGGCGGCATGCAGATGTTCAAGTCGCTTGGTAAGAGCTGCTTCGCTGCGCCTCTCTCGGGGCTCTCCTCTCCTTTCAACACCCGGACAGGCTGGGATTTGCAGCCAGGTGAAATGCAGCATCCCTGCAGCTGGGCTAAATCCCTGGGGGACAGGAAGGGGTGAGACCCCCACCGTATTTGCTCCCACATCCATTGGGATTGGGTTGATGTGCGCCATGGTTGGGACCCGCTTTCTGCCCCAGCCCAAAGCCCAGCAATGCCAGGCATCCTCTGCTGCGGACCTCCCCTTCACCCATCTCATCTGCCGAAAGCTTTCCGAGCCCTGGGTGCCACTGGGGTTGGCCTGTGGGTGGGAGTGTGGGGGTGCTGCCAGGCAGTGTGCAGCCATGATGTCCCCCTCTTCTCCACTGTCCCCCCATCAGGCTGTGATGACCTCATTGGCGCCATCTTCGAGCTGGGGAGGACCCTGTGCCGCCTGCAGCTGTCGGATGAGGAGCTTGCCCTCTTCACCGCTGCCGTCCTGCTCTCCCCAGGTACGGAGAGGGTTGTAGGGGAGACACCACAGCTAGGACCGGCTGAGGAGTTGGGTGTCATGCCAAAGCTGGGGAGAGCTGACCTGTAAATCTCAGCGCTGCTTCCTTGGTGGATGATTTAAGTTACTCCAGGGAAAGGAGGTTGGGGGAAAAAATGCGCCTGAAAATGCATCTGCCAGAACTCCTCAGTGGGAAGAGGAGCTGCATCACCCATAGTGGGATCAGGGGGTGCAGAGAGGAGCTGCCTGGCCATGCCGCCATCCCCAAAAGCATCCTGGGGAGCAGGAAGGGTTAAAAGAGCAAGAGGCCACCGCACCTTGCCAGGGGAGAGCACTGTGACAGCACTGACCCAGCCATCTCCTGTAGATCGCCTGTGGCTGACAGAGTCCAAGAAGGTGCAGAAGCTCCAGGACAAGATCTATGTGGCCCTGCAGCACGAGATCCAGAAGAAACACTCCGCCGAGGACAAGCTCTCGAAGGTAGAGGAGCTGCCTGCATGTGGCATGGGGAGCCCGGCCAGGGCATGGCACGTGTGCCATGGGGAGATGTCTGAACTGGTGGATGTAGCTGTGCTGGAGCTCACTAGCCACGCATAGCATTTTCTGGGGGGTGAGCCCTGGGACCTGTTGAAGGAGGAGGAGGATTTCTCTTTCCAAGGGCTATGCATCTCTGTTGCAGTGCAGGTGGAGGCAGCCCCGTGCCACTGAGACCATCAGTGGATCGGGCAGTGGGGGTTTGGGGCAAAAGGAGCTGTTTCAGGAACGCTGTGGGCAGGATGGAGCTGGGATTGGGGGCACATGGGGACTCCTTACACCCTCCCAGCTGCTGATTTTCCTGCGCAAAGATGTGAGTTTGGAGGCAAGGCCATGCTGCTGCCAGGCTGCCCAAGGTGGGGGGTGTCTGCTGGTGCCCCCAACACCGGGCAGAGCCAGTTGGTCCCCAAACCCACCCACTTGTCCTCAGGGAAGGGGGAATGGCAGCGTGAGGGATGCTAGCCAGGAACCCAGTGGTCACCATCTCCTTCTTTCCCTGCAGATGGTTTCCAAGCTGCCCTTGATGAAGACCATTTGCAACCTGCACTTGGACAAGCTGGAATTTTTCCGTCTCCTGCACCCAGAGACCGCCATGAACTTCCCACCCCTCTATAAGGAGGTCTTCAACTCGGAGCTTCAGTACAGCGACCCACAGGAGAGCTAAGGCTGGGAGCCACCAGCCTCATTTGAGTTCCCCCAAATTTGGAGACGAACTAAACTTCAGAGGTTTTGGGCAGTTTATTTAAATCAAATAATCAAACTCAAGAGAACCCAGGGGGCTGGGGTATCTCCCTGGCCCTGCTTCCTCGCTGTGGATTGCAATAGCTCTTGAATGTAAAGCACCTTGAAGGAAAAAGCAAACGGACTTTGCCATACTAGTGAAATGAATGTGAAATCTCTGCTCGGGAGAGGAGATGCTCCTGGCAGTGGTAAGGGACCGACTCCTCCCCACAGTGCACGGACCCAGGGGAGCGCACGCCACGCACACGCCGCCACGCTCGCGGCATGGCCCTTCCCGCTGTTCTGGCTGCACTCCATCGCTTATTATTATTATTATTATTATTATTATTATTATTATTATTATTTT
>VYZV01023826.1:247749-263148 GCA_013401275.1 Pandion haliaetus
CCCGTGGTGCACGATGGCAGGTGGATCGAGGCTGCTCTCACCCCCTCGGGGGTTGCGAGCACCCCAGCTGCACTCTCCATCGTCTTCCCGAGGGGTGCTCGGGAATTTGCCTCTTCCTGCTGCTTTCTGCCCCAGCCATGTGGGGCCGACCGGCCAGGACACGTCTGCCAGGGCCGGGGTTCGGGGGAGCATAGGGCAGGCCGAGGTGATGAGGCCGCTGCGCTCAGGACAGGGTGAGCACAGGCCAGCTGCACGGCTCCTGCAGGGGATATTCATGTAAGTGATTCTCCAGGGGCTGTGAGGAGTAAGGGTGAAGCTTTTTGATGCATGTGGTTTGGGTACCAGCTCTTTCACGTGTTGCCCTCAATAGAGACAGAACATGGACGTTGTAATTTTATTTCCCTCTCTCTGGTCTGAGCTTTTTTGTGAGCATTAACTAGCTCAAGAAACTCATCTGCCCCTGTGTTGAAGAGAGCAGTGAGTTAGAAATTAAGCAGGTAGTTGATGGATTAATTTATCTGCTTTTTAGTGTTATTCTGGGCCAACTAATGTTGCTACTGTCTGCAGCCCAGGGCATCTATGTGAGGCCAGTCTGAGTAGGTGACAAGCGATGGAATAGGCTTGTACCCTGAACACACGTGTTTCTGTGCTTTCTGTCCTCCTCTTGAGCTTTCTGCGGTTCTGCCCATGAGTGGCTGAGCTTTACTTCTGGAAGCGGTCATACTGAAGTCAAATATTTGTCTGCTGTGGGTTCCATATAACCCAAATTAAGGCTTCTGCCCATCTGCTGAGGCAGTAGATATGGCTGTGTAAACAGGCTGGGAGAGACCTGAGGGGAATTACTTCTGATTGTGCTTTCTCATCAGCTCCAGGATGGGGTTAGAAGGGGCAGCAAAATACCCTGTAGAGCCAGGAGTCCCCAAGGGGCTCCCGTAACTTGGAGTTGTCTGTCGGACTGGTGTTGGAGAGGGCTAACCCTTGCTAACTTTATTGTTCCCTGCGTGCTTTCTCAGCAGCAGTGCTGCCATAAACAGTTTCCCCATTTTCACTGCTCGTGCTGGACAGCTTTTGGAATTACTTTTGTGGCTGGTTTTGTTGCCTCATCTAATTTGAAGCATGGCACTGCAAGCATTGCGTTGGCGTCGCTGAAGGGGCAGTGTCCCACTCCATGAGGGTTGGCAGCATGTGGTGGAGAGAGGAAACACTATCAAATACAAACTGTATCAGCTATACAGAGTCTAGGTTTGTAAAGCTGAGCCAAGCGTTTTGGTGCCTTGCAGAGTGACCTCTGCTGCCTTGGGCTGTTTGGGAAGTTTCTGATAAGAGTTGGGCATCTGAATGAGACTTAAAACCAGCCTTTTCTCTTAAAACCAGTGCAGAGTCACCACTTCCTTTTTAAATACAACTCGAGAGGCATACAAGCAAGGCACTCACTTGTCTCAGGAGCACTGGAAGTTGTGTTGATTCCCTGCCCAGCCTGCTGGTTTCAAATCCACATCTCTGAGATCCCTGTGGGTAGCCCTTGCTTTTAGGCCATTTACTCTTCTGAAATATCTGGGGTCTGCTGGCTTGCAGTGTGAAGTGACTTCCAAAAGCGTGGTCTCTTGTGATAGCCCTCACCAGAGGGGTAAGCTTGAGCCACTTTCAGGAGATGTGCCTTGTGCACACGTCTTTCATTCCGCTTGTGTTCAAATCATTAAATCATTGTCTTATGAGGGAGTGTGGGCAAGTTCTTCTGCCATTGCTGTTACATACAGATCCTGCCCTTCAATTTGCTTTTGGCAAAGTACTCTAGATTAAACCCTTGAGTACAGATCAGTGTAGAAGCTCTTAGCCTCGCTACAGTCATTGTATCGGAATGAAAATATAAAAGCAGTACAGAAAATATCCTAAAGCAAGGCTTCAGAAGCTGGTGAATTTTGCTAGATGGAAAGCTTAGGTTGTCAGGCTCTTCTGGGTTTGGCTGGTACATCTGCAGATGGCATGAGAGGAGATGGTATCCTGTGAAACTGGTCTTAGGGGACTTGGCCCAGGTCACCAGGTGGGTTTATGGCAAAGCAGGAATGAGTTCAGCACTCCTCTTTTGGCCTGTCCTTTATTTCCCCTCCTGCCTTTCTCTCTGTTTGGAGAAGGAAGTAGTGAGAAATAACTGACATTTTAAAAACTATTTACTGTAATATAGGCAGAATAAACAAGGGGACTAAATAGCAACATACCTGCAGTCATATAATGTGCTGCAAACAGATGGCTGCAGGTATTCCTTCACAAAATTTTCCCTAATCTGAGATGGTGAAACATGTTTCACGCTAAAGTCACATTCGAAATAATCATGTTGTCATCTGCCTAGAAAAAACAGTGCTACTTGCATACGTGTCTTGGTTTAAAGGGAAATGCTGTCTCTTAAAACGACACAGGGCATTTTGAAGAAAAGCTCCGACTGTGTCCAGTGGGATCTCATGAGTCATGTGTGTTGGACTGTAAACTTTGGAGTTATTCATCGACTGTGGATAAGCACAGTGGAAAAAGGAAGTTCACACCATGGTTTCCTTAGCGTGTGTGGTTTTTTCCTCCCTCCGCAAATAGTGGAGTGCAGGATGTTGGGTTTTGTCTATTCCCAATTAAACTGATAATGTTCCGGTGAATAGAGAGCTTATTTATATGTGTTGTTATCTTGCACAAATTCACTTGTGGTTGGATGATACCTGTTTATGTACCTGTTTATCTGTATTTGCTGCCAATCTATTTCCTTATGCCAGGATTGCGCAACTGGAGCTTGGCTTGAGGATGTTTAGGCTGCACAGTGAAATTTTCCCCCTAAAGGAGTTTTAGCCCCTGGCTGTCTGAGCTGAGCATCGTCATCACTTATTAGACACAAGATTTTTTCCCTGACGGTACATCTGAGGCCTGTCATCCCGAGACCCTGCAACTAAGAGTTTGCAGAAATCCTGCCCAAATTAAGTGGTGAGCTGGGGAGGTATGAAAACAGCAACTCCTGTGCAAATATATCTCAGAGCACTGAACAAAGATATCATTGGGTTGGATCCCGGAGTCTGAGTTCATGCCCGCAAAAGGTTTGAGCTTGCTGCTGTAGGTGCCCGTGGGGGAAAGCTCCCTTTCCTTTCACCAGGAGCCGGGCTGGAGTCTCAGTGCAGCTGAACCAGCAGAAGGTCAACACATTTCAGGAACTGATTATTCAGTGTAAAAGTTGATCATATGCGCTTGTCCTTGCAGAAAAATATTCTTAATGCTGCTTTGCAGTTCCAAAACACATCTTTCTTTAGGGAAATTGCAGCTGTTGTCCCAGGAACTTCTGTGAGGTTACTCATAAAAGCAAAGGTTGCTCAAGAGAGGAATGTTTGGTAGTTTCGGTTGTAGCTTCTTTACATGATAATCACAGAATCCTAGAATATCTCAAGTTGGAAGGGACCCATAAGGATCATCTCTGTCTTCAAAGCATTAAACCGTGGCTGAGATTTATTAGGAAATGAGCAGATAAATGAGAACAACTGGGTAAGATGAGAAGGGATTGGATCACCAGAATGCTGCTTTTTCTCTATTTTTTTTTTTATTCATTTATATGAGTTAAAGCCACTCAACTGCATCACAGTTGTCTCCTTGAGAAGGGAGGGCACCCAAGAGCCACTGTTTGGCCACAATGCCCCCATCAAGCCAGGAATGTGTCCCTTGGTCTTTCCTTCTGGTCTGTTTTCCAGCAGACAGACTGACGGCCTCCCACCACTCTGCAGCTGTAAGACACTGGCACTGAAGTACATAAACTAAATAATCCTTTTCTGAAGGTGGACCTTACTCATTTGCTCATCTTTCAGTGAAAGATTCTTTTCTCTTGGTGCTTTAACATAACTGGCGTTCATATGTCATTTGTTCTTTCCCCAAAATTTACAGATCTCAACTGGGATCAGCTGCAAATGGGTGGAGTGAAGTTTTAATTGTATTCTTAACTGTCTTCATACTTTATTTTCTATTCACGCATTTAAAAACAGCAAGGCAAATTGCTTCCAGTTCTAAATCATAAGTTATAAAATGCTTGTCAGACACTGGGTAGTGTCTGTATTGTGGGAAAGCCCAGAGGCCTCAGCTGTGATGGGGCCCCCACATGAGAGCCTTTAACCAGGGAGTCCCAGCTCATGAATGACATAGCTTTCCTGTCCACATTCTGTTGCCTTCTTTAGACTGGTACAGGCAAAATAGTATCTTCTCCTCTATGTAGAGGTAGTTAAGCTTGTATATAACTGCATCTCTATGTACAGGAAGAATAAGCTGTCTGTACAGGTCCCACTTCTTACCAGAGTGCTGTTGTCTCCACCAAGGACTGTGCTAGAGTAGCTTAATTAAAAAGGAAAGTAAATGCAACCCCAACAGAATAATTGTGCCAGTGTAAACTGTGCAACCTCCAGACCATAGATGGGGCATGTAGGAGGACAGCACAGAGGTGCAAAATAGGGAAATGAACTGCTGTAAATCCCGAGGGCTTTGGATACAGCGCAGCTATTCTGACCTCAGTGCTGTGGTTGCTGTCAGTGCTGTTAGCAGCAGCATGTGGTGTTTGTGTTTTTGTAAGGGCAGTTTTTAGTCTAGATTTCCTTCATTCTTGATAACTCTTCTCAGACCCTGCAGTGCTGGTTTAGAGGGTTGTTTTGTAGTAGTCTGTGTTTCCATTCTGGGATTGGCAGGTAGGGTCACACGGTGTTTTTATCCTTAAAGAAGAAGGGGTAGAATCAAAGCTCAGCACTGACCTCTCTGTGGCTTTCATCTGTGTGATCAGTTCTGCCAAAATGTGCACCACAGCTGACGCCAAGTGAACTTTGCAGGATTTCATTCTTCCAGAATTATGGTCATGTTTAGGGGTGGTAACAAGAAGAATGGATCTGTGTTCTAAGAAGGGTTGTGCAGAATTACTGAAGTAATGAGGGATTTTGGGTTTTGTGTACCAGCTGATTTTTTTTAACAGCAGTTTACTTCCTGGCTAACAGTGATTATCTATTTGTTTCAGCAGCTGGGAAGGTCCACAGAGAGCCAGGAGCCAACCAAATCATATCAACACCTAAATGAGGCATTAAGTCTGGTGAGCGCATACAAATTTCTCTTCTGATGTATGTGCTTTGCTGGGTCCCACCCAGACCTGTCTGTCTCAGCTTGTTGTCTGGCTGCAGCTGGAAGGTACACATGTTCTGGCAGTGGCTCTCTGTGCATTCTCAGCCTTTGCCAGGTGCCACTAAGAGCACATTTGTTTGCTGCTGAATTATACAAGCCTTAAAAGTGGTTGACAGTGGGGTTGTGCTGAATGAGATGCTACCAGGTGGAGCTTCATATGAACAAGGAGATACTGTGATCCCTTTTGTATGGTTCCAGCACTCCTACTTTGGGCAATTGGAGAAGAGTAGTTTGTAGTGGGAACCCCATGCTCGCATTCTGTCAAACAGTGTGCTGGAGAAACTCCTGATTCCAGGAAGTTCTTTCTGTGCTGGTTAGTGACATGCGCTGACCTGATTTTCTTTCTCCAATAGGTCTATTGCCATCTGTCTGAAAGTTCATCAGGGAATACTCCTAATAGAAATGGCAGGTAAGATCTCCTCAAAATGTGGCAAAATAGGGAGAATGGTTTCAGAGAATGTTTTTCAGTATGCTGTGATGGCTGTAATGCATCAGGTATGTGACATGTGTCCCTTCCCGAGATCTCAGTGCTTCCTAAAGCTCTTCAGCTACTTCTCTTTTCTTGCCTTGGTCACATTTACTTTTACACTGTATCCACTGTAGATTTGTCAGCTGAGGTTACTGTTCTAGTGATAAAGGCTCAGGTGTGACTTGTTTGAATGTTTTATGAGGATGCAATTTATTCACAAATAAATACATGAGAATAATTCCTTCCTTACAGAGGCTTAACAGCTTTCCACAGTGTTCCTAGCTATACTATTGATATTAATATATCTTAATTTTGCTTGTAGTGAAATTAGTAACAAAATTCCTCCCAACTTTTCTAAGATAGGAGAAAGTCCAGGACTTCCATACAGCTGCTGTTCATTGGTAACACAGTTTGGTTTTTGAAAGCACAGGTTGTGCTTGCTGATCTAATGTGTTTATCCTAGCCTTGATGGGAGTGCTGTAGCACTCCATGCTGTGCAGTCAGACATGAAAGGGGGTATTTTAATTTGATTTCTTTTTGTCTATTCTTGGAAGTAACTGAGAACAGTTGAAAACTACAGGGTCTCTGGGTGGGAGAAAATGGTCATCTGGATGCTTGCAGCTGGGCAGCAACAGAGAAGACGTGTAATCCCAATCTTTGTGTACCTAGCAAACAATTGTGGAAGTATTTCAAGCATTTTGTGAGCTTGAAAAATGACAAACTGCAGTGGCTAGTGCCCAGCAGGATAGTTGGTTTTGGCCCCACCGTTTGGGGACTTCTGCACTAGAGGCTGGCAGCAGCTCTACTGCCCATGACAGATCTATACTGTAGGAGAGAGAAAATGGAAGAGAGCAGAACCAAAGTAACTAGCTGCAGCTTCAGCTGTTGAAGAAGGACAGAACAAGATTTTCCTCATCCTTAAAAAAAAAAAAAAAAGGTTGTTAGAGAATCTGCTTTTACTGTGGTTGGTTAATCTTGGTCTTACTTCCCTAGAGAGCTGTGTCTTTACCTTTAAAAGCTGTGCCCCCTTCCTTTCCTTTGATCCTTTTGTAGGCTGTGGAGACAGACTGTCCAGGAGAAAGCCCACTAGGTGTTTACAGCAAACAAAAAAATTAGTCCGAAGAAGTCCAAATTCCTATGAACTTTGAAAGCAGCTGTGGGACATCAGCACTACATGTGATGGGGTCAGCAGCACGTGTCAACCAGTAACTAATACCAGCTTTAGAGGGCATCTGAATTAATGTAAAATGCATTTAGTGGAGATGGGTGAGGAGGGGCAGAAGACTTAATGTTTGTTTTTATAAGGAAAAATCTACTGAAAAGTCAAGTTGAGCTGGTGACTTCAGACTTTATTCCATATTTAATTCTGATGTACTCACAGTGGGCGTTATATTCACCATATTTTCTGCATGAAAATGTGCCTTTCGTTTGCATGAAGTGAAGCCTTTTCTTTCCTAAAGCATGGCTTACAGCTTTAGACTCTTCCCTGCCAACCTTCAAATGAAGCTAAGAAGCTGCTCCTGCAAAATGTCTTCTCACACGGACATAATGGCAAGAGAAGGGGAACTCTTGTGCTGACAGTTCTTGTTCAGACATTTCCTCTCATCTTCTGTGCCATTTGGAGGTTTTCCCAGGACATTCTTCATCTCTTCCTCTAGTTGTTTTTAATTCTGTTTACTGAGGCTGAAGTAGACTAGAGACAATTAGTCACAATGCCCTGGAATCAAACTTTAATCAGCACTGGAAGGCAAGAGCAAACATTCCCAAACGTGTAGAAACGCATATCCAGGCACACATACACAGACAGATCTGTGCATCTGTCTAGAAGCTGACAGCAGCTTAAATGCAGAGGATTTAGGCTTTTAATTACTTGATTTTAAAACATAATTTCTTCCCAAGGTAAGGTTCTCTTCACCATATCGTTTCCATTTGCTGATTTATTGTATCTGAATGCAAAGCTCTTCCCCCCACCCCCTTTTTTTTTTTTTTTCCATGGAGCTTAACCTTACAGGAAAAACTTGACTTTTAAAGTAAAAAAGGGTACATTCATGAGTCTTGTCACAACAAAATCATCCCTGACATCTGACTTGCCTTCCCAGAACTGGATGATAATCTGAGTACTGAACTGCAGTTTGAGAGATGCTTTACAAAGGCACCCTTCCTTACTGTCACAGGGACATATCTACTACAGGTCCTAAGGCCTGATTCCTGTGCCAGCAAGCCCACCTACTTGCGTTGGAACATAAATCTGCTCGTCTGGACAACTGCCAGCCTTTTCTCTTACTTTGGTTTTCTGAGAAGTTGTAACTAAAAACCTCTGTGCAGCCGGTTTCCCCCAGATGTTGCTGGCCTCTCCCCGCTTCCTGAGGAACCTCATCCTGGTGCTTATTTTAAGGTTTTTGTCTTGCAGGGCCTTTCACACAACTTTACACTGATGTGTAAAGGTATCAAATCCACGTGTTGCTTATTAGCTCATTTCTGTTCCTTGCTCTAAGCCTTGCATGTGCTAGTTTAAATGTTGTGTCTACTGCTAAGGGAGGAGAGCAAAGTGTTTGGTGTCCAGGGTGAGGATGAATGTGCTTTAGTGAGTAACCTGAATGGCCAGAGCTGGTGATGGTTTTCCCTTTTGATTCTTGTGAGTCCCCTCGACCTAGGGGTCTCTTGGGTGTGTATTGGGAAGGTGTGGAGGATATTACACTTGCTCAGCCATATCAGAATGTTTCTGCGTTCAGCTAATATCTGTGTTCTGTGTTGTAGAAAAGATGAATAACTTCCCACCGCTCCCCAAGTTTATTCCTCTGAAACCATGTTTCTACCAGAATTTTGCTGATGAAATTCCCATCGATTATCAGTCTCTGGTGAAGAGAATCTACCACGTATGGATCTGTAAGTTGAATAAGAAACCTGTGATAGCAAAACGTATGTGTGTAGTAAAAAAACATGGATCTCAATGACTTATGTGCTTTAAAGTTTTGACTGGAATTAGTTGATGATAAACAATGATTTATCTGAGAATACTGTAATGTAACTTTATGCCCAAATTTTAAGCTGCTGTACCTTGAATCTTTGCCGCAGAGCTGCTGTTGAAGAAAGGAGAGAGTATCAGTGCTAGAAAAGTCTATTAGTAAATTTGAGGAGGAAAAAAACAGACCACATTTGATACCTTTTTTTAATGTCAAGTGATGTTTTACTCTCCAAAATAGCCTGCTTAAAGTAATTCCCAATTCACTTAAACTAAGATGAATAGCAGAATTTTAGGCAAGAAAATCAATGTGGCCCATATGCTTGCTACCTGTCTCCCTACCTTGCTGTAGGAAGGCTGAAATTCCCCCTTGTTTGTGCCATCTACACATTTCCCTTCCCAATCGAAGCAGTGTCTTCTAGCTGTACGCTGTCTCTTCCTTAGCTATCCACAGCCTGCAAAACATTCCCCGTCCTGCTGGAGAAGGGTGCTGATCCTCTTGGTCACAGCTGGTGATTTGCTGATATTCTGTTGGAGCAGACCTCCTGGCTCTGAGCTTGTGTTGTCTGGCTTAGCCGTTCAAAAGCCAGTAATGAAAATTGACCATTCTTCTCCAGGGAATGAAATCGGATGAAAAATGGTGTGGCAGGCCTAGAGAACCAAAGGGAATGCTTTGGAAGATTAAAAATCTTTTTGCCTTGCTTATCTTTTTTTCCCCAAATGCTTGTCATCCTATTTACCCTTCTCACTGAAGGAAAGCTTGTTTTCTGCCAGATATGCATTTGGTGGCATGGCTTTTATTCCAGATGCATAGTATGTGTGTATGAGAGAGATTTGTGTGCATAAATAATGGCATAATCTATCACTCCATTGTTCTTTCGTTATTTAGAGATGCTGAAATGAGCTCTGTAATTTTCTTGCCTGAAGAAACTGCTTGTCCCTTCAGACTAACTGGTTAAATGTTGCATACTGTAAAGCTGCCTTTGTCTGCAACTCTCCCTAAACAAAGCGTCCCTCATTTAAGTTAATGGCAGGCTGGAAAGGTGCCAGCCATTTGGGCAACTAGTCTATGTGTGGCTGAGGAGACCTGGCATTTTCACCAGGACTTTTAAATTTCCATCTGCAGCATGCTTTCTTTTGGGGTCTCCCAGACTTTTTGGGATAGGATGGGATAGGATGGAGAGACAGACACATATGGAGGGAAGGTGGTAAACAAGAAAAGGCCAGTGTTAAAAATAGAAACACAAAAGTTGTTGCTAGAAGGTTGAATGCTCATTACTTTAATTGGATGTGAACATTTTATTAAGGTGGATGGTGATTTGGGGAAATCTGTACCAGAGCTCCCACTACTGGAGAACAAACTCCTACCTGACATGCAGGGAGAACCAGAAGTTCCTTAACACTTTATAGGTACTCTTGGCTTGGTGGCTTGTTTTTTTATTAAGTAACTTTTGGAGAATAAATGACTTCTGAAAATAAAAATTTGGAGAAGTACAGCTAATTACTGTAGAAATTAAATTTAAATAATTAAAATTCTTTCTTCCCCCCCAATATTAAGATACATCCAAACCATTGCATCTAAAACCTTGTTAGCTACTCAGAAGAAATGTTCTTTGTAGTAAAACAATGTTTTGTTTTAACTCTTGTTATTTGTATGTCACAAGCAGCAGCTGGGTTCAGATGCTTTCCACGCTAGATTCTCCTGACTGTGTTGTCAATACTGTTTTATGAGCACACAACTCTGTAGTTGTTTAGCAGCCCCTGGGCTGTGTGCAGGCAGGTGGGTCTGTGCCAAGAGGAGGAAAGTGAAGAGTCAGAAGGAGAGGCTAGGCTGGCATCAGGTGTCGGAGGACCAAGCCAGTGATGTGCAGGCATGCTGCAGAGCCACCAGTTCACTTACCATGGGTGAAGAGAAATTCAGGGATTTAATTTTGACTGAATAAATGAGGCCAGGGTCCAGAATGTTACTGTGAGCTCATCACCAGGCAGTACTGAAGGATCTTTTGTGTTTGGACTGTCCGCCTTCTCATTGTTCTTTATCTGTGCTAATTGATACAGGTTACCACAAAGTTTTTTTAAGAGTTACCACCTGTTTTCCAAAATACAAGCTTGTAATTGGGCTAAGCCTCTTCAACACTGGCAGAGCCTGGGCGGATGCAGGGACAGCTGCAGGGAGTCCCTGGAGTGTTGAGGGGAGCACATGGAGGAAAGCAAGGAGCCCTTGGCATGAGGACTGAGCTCAGCCTGCGAAAGCTGGGAAGTGTGCAGCCCCCCTTTGTGGTGATGTTGAGCTTCAGGGAAAGGGGGGAGCAGCATCACTTCGTGCACATCTCCTTAGCGCAGCACTGGTGCACTCTGGGGGCCGTTGTAAACTGTTCCTTTTTATCTAAGTGGCAGGAACAGGGATGTGAAAAGGCCTTTAAGCCACCCCTATGGTCCCATGTTCTCAGCCTGATTGGAGTTTGTTTATCCCCTTGCTCAAGGCAGCAGTTACAAGCCCTGAAGCTAACTTCCAGGCTTCCTCAGGGGCCCAGGGAAGTAGAGAGAGAGCCTGCAAGGCACTGTGCTGGCTCTGTAATAGCTCCTGAGGCAGCCTCAGCAAGCACAGACACCAAAGTCATATTAAGGCTGGGTGCAGGGTGCAGGTTTTACACCCCTCTTATCATAAAGAGGTTTTGCTACAAATGGGAATTGAGCCTTGCTCATAATTTATAATACTACTGGCCTGAGTCTTATATTGGTTGCACTGGTTGCTACCCAGCTTTCCATCCTCTGGCAAGTCCCAAAAGAGTTTCCTCATGCCTCTGCCACAGCACTCTCTCTGGAGATGGATGTGTCTGTGCTGCTGGCTCCTGGGGCCGTGCAGGAACCTGCGACTCACTTGGAGTGGCTGCATTATTGGGCTTGAATTTCCCACTGCAGCATGGACCCTTCCTATTATAATTCCAGGTGTTTGTTTCCTTTCTGTGTGAAGATAGGAAACTGCGCAACCTCATGTTCTTTCCTCTGCCCTCTTTACAGTTTACTGCATCACGCTAGTAGTGAATATAATTGCGTGCCTGGCGTGGTGGATAGGAGGAGGCTATGGGGTCAATTTTGGTTTGGCCATCCTTTGGCTTATCCTCTTCAGTCCCTGTGGCTACATCTGCTGGTTCCGACCTGCGTACAAAGCCTTTCGGTAAGTAGAAGCCCTTGAGGCGGTTTTGTTTTGGTTTCCTCTGGGAGAGAAAGAGCTGTGTTGTTATTGAGGAGTGCCTCTATGGAGATCTCTGTCTGGGATAAAGATTAAGAACTTGATGTCTGAACGTCTTGTTTACTTTCAAAACGAAGAACAATGTGGCTACTTTTAAATACTAGATGTAGGACTGAGGGTTACCTGCCTAGGATTGCAGCTGAGCAGCAGTGAGTAGTTTACCACTTCCATGAGGATGAAATTCGTATTTTACTTAAATATCTCAAGCTTTGCAGCACCCTCATGTATAGCATTAAGATAGATACTAATTTGGTAAAGCTTCATTGAGGCTCATTTTGAAGGAAGACTATTAAGTTATTAGTTTTTGAGAACTCTTCTGTTTTTTGTCTCTAGATACTTGAGAGCTTGGCTGCTTTGCTTTTTAGATAAAAGCAGTTCCCTGGAGTGAGTCCTTCTGAAACTCCACAAATATTTAAAGCCATCCTACATTTCCACTTTAATTAATAATCATTTGCATTTGCTCATGCTTGCTGTGCATCACAAGGCATTATTCAGACTTTAATGCATAATGCTTGTCAGAGCCGTGAAGGTCCCGAGCAGTTTCCAGCCTGATGCAGGGAGAGGAGGCACAGAAGAAGGGAGGGACCTGCCCAGTGTCACACTGCGTGTCACCAGCAGACTCCATACACCAGTCAGGGAGTAGGACCCTGAAGGGGAAGCTCTTTCTGGTTCCCTGTTACCAGAATACTCTGGATTTTGATTATTCACCAGATTCTGCGATTAAGTTGGTTTAGATAACAGCAAAAGCAGCTGATAGAAACAGGAGTTGGCAGGTGGGGCCTTATCTATTTAGCACAGGCTCAATTAGTTGTTTAAATGCTCTTCTGAATTTACGCTTTGTATACTAACAACACTGGGCAGTTAATGCACTGGTGGTGCTTAAAACATCAGTGACTACATCATGGAGTACAGGGGAGGATTATTTCTGATGGAAGCGGAAGGCCCCTGGGTTGGATTCATCTGAAAGTTTTAAGACATGAAAGTACCAGCTCTGAACTCTTGCCCTCTAAGGCTGGGGTTTTGTCCCCATCCCTAGTTCAGAAGCCTGAGGGCCACCTACTGCCAGCTAGAGCTCTGTTCAATTCTAAAGTCTGGGAAAAATTACTCTTCCCCATTGACCTCCTCTGGGCTTCACAAGGATTGTTTCTAATTATTTCTTTAATGTTGTTTGTATGTGTTTATGCAACTGAATACTGAAAGGTCCCTGAGGTTACTCTGTGAAAAGACTTCTGCAGTTAAAAAAAGAATAAGCCCTAGGGACAGACGGGCAAGCCCAGAGATCATTGACTTTGACATCAGTTGTAGAAGAGGCTTGAAAAACACTGCAGTGGGGCAGCACTGTTTCTTGTGGGACCGCAGTTAGTCGTGATTCAAGAAAGCGAGGTCAGACCCACTTGCTCCGCTTGTTCTGGGAAGAGGCAACCCTTCAATACAGGCATCGTGTACAGCGAGGATGCTTTCGTAAAACCATCGTCATACATCTGCATCCAAAATTAAATTAGCTGCAGAGCTTTGGCACTAGGGCAAAGCTGTTGCAAATCTGCACCAGAAAGCTGGATCAGAAATCACCTTTTCTGTGTATCCTTACTAATTCCCACAGATCCTTTCAAATGAAGACTCCTCCAGCCCTTTCAGGTTGTAGTTGTGAGAGTCTGTTTGAAGGCTCAGCTTTGAGCCTAATCCTTGTTAATTGGATTATGATAGGCACTACTGTGAACAGTCCATGTTTAAAGTATTTCTTTCACATTGCTGTACTTTGAGGTGATATTTGAAGGGCGGGATCATGAGGATACTCAGGGATGGCAAATTTCTTTCACAGCATCTCTGTGGCTATCCTTTGAAAGATAGAAGGTAACTGAACCAACACGTGGCTCAGCATGGCAGGGGTCTGGCTGGAGGCTTTTCCCCTTGTGTCAGACTAGTCAGGGTCCACTGCATTGACCTCTCCAGAGCCTGGGGTCCTGCCTCCCTCATCTCCTCTTTAGTCATTAGGGGCTAGAATTATAACACTAATAAACATTAAAATAATAACAATAATTCAAATAATAAATATTTCAATACTTTCAGGGTTTGAGCAGGAGCTGGGAATGACTGGAGCACTTTTTTAATCTCCCCCTTGCACCAAGCTACCTCATAAGCAACTGAATTTTTTGTAAATCTGTTGTGTAAATCATGGGCCCTTTGAGTTCCTGAGAGAATGGGAATCATTTGTATCATTAAAAATGATAGTTTGGGGAGCTTTAGATGTGCCTGGGCTTACAATGAAAGGTTGGCTCATCAGCATAGCTGGTTTAATGGGATGAAGATGTTCTGCTGCAGTTCTGTGGCAGAGCCAAAACTTGGGCAAGACAGTGCTGTGCCCCAGTACACCCATGACGGAGAGACTGTGAACGTATCTGGTCAGCCTTCTTGTTTGGGGTCATATTCATACTGTCTATTATACCTGCATAAATTAAAGGACCTCACATATTCAGGACCCTCTCAACCTGAAGATGTGGAGCCCACAAAGATGTGAAAGCATGCTTCTGTGTTTCCCTGGACAGGGTACCACCTGCTTCTCGTGTGGCTGTTTTTCCTTCTATTATGTCCCAGTGCTGGATTATTAACCGTGGGCGTGTAAGTGTGATGATGAGCAGCCACTGAGACATTCCCAGCTGGAATTCTCATGCTCAATGATCGCTTTTAGCATATGGGCAAAGTCTGCCTGCCAGTGTTCAGGCCCCCTTGTGCCTACTGGCCAGTGGCTGAGCTGCACAGCTGTCAGGCTGTGCTGTCTTCAGATGTTTGGTCAGAGAAATGATTCAGGCACTCTGTTCTGCAGGAGACTGCCTCTCCTCATGTGTCATCATATATGCAATTACTTTGGTAGAGTGATTGCCGGAGCCAGGCTTATTGGAAGTGATTAGGCGCTGATGATTCATGCATCTGTGTGCTTTCACTGCCAGGGAAAGAGGAGTAGCCTTCAAAGTACATAGCTGTAGAGGGATCTCTTCTGAGGTACCACATTTGAGGGTTTGTACATGATGGGGTCAAACATCAGTGAAGTAACTTGAGGTGCCAGTCTCCCCCTAACTTCCTCTCTTCCTTCACAGGTCAGACAGCTCATTTAATTTCATGGCCTTTTTCTTCATCTTTGGTGCACAGTTTATTCTCACGATCCTGCAGGCAATTGGTTTCTCCGGATGGGGAGCTTGGTGAGCATGATGGTCTTACAGTCCTATAGCTGAGCACTCGGCTCCCATGCCTGACAGTTTCAGGCTATGGGCTGTTTCTGTGAACTTTTGAGAAACTGGTGGGAGTCTGTACAGGGTGGAGTGGAAGCAGCTTTCTGTTTATGGAGTACACAGTTTTGTTTCCATTGCTGCTTATTGCAAGAGTTCCTGTATTGGCAGAAGTCAAGATACCCTTACCTGCTTGTTCTTTTTAGCACCTTGCCACAATGTCGATTTCTTTTTAACATTTAACCAGTCAGTTACAAATTTCATCTGATCCTCTTTTAGCATTGCCCTCAAAGTATTTGCAGCACATGGTGAGCAGTGTATG
>VYZV01023826.1:271544-297251 GCA_013401275.1 Pandion haliaetus
GGCCTGAGCTTGGCCGAGGGGGGCTCAGGTGGGGACGGGGGTCTGAAGGAGCTGTAGGGCTCGGGCTGAGGTCGGGCCGGGCCCGGGGGCTGAGGGCCTAGAGCCGCCTCGCTCCGTTTCCTCCCGGCGATGCCTGTTTTGTGGCCCTGGGGAAGGGGCCCGGGTCCACCCGAGATCGCCACCCCCCCAGGGCCCCTTTGAGGCCGGGTCGCTGGCAGGGACGGGGTCGAGCCTTCCCCGGTTGTGTCTCCCGGCCTGCACCCTGCCTTGGCCTGCCTGCTGGAGCCGGAGCCTTGCAGGATGTTGGCTCCTTTGTACGTAGCTTTCCTCTTTCCAGAGGGGTTGGGAAGTGTTTATTTGGGGAAAGGGACTGTGCTGAATCTGGTTTTTAAAACAGCTTTTTTTTTTTCTTTAGCAAAGCGGGTGAGGATGAATGTGAGAAACAGGAAAAATACCCTCCCCCTTCTGCCCCCACCAGACAGGAGCTGACTTCAGCTGTTCCTAAGGCAGCCAAGAAGAGAGGTTTGCAGATGAGAAGCAGCTCTCCTCTGGAGCTGGGCCACCAGAGGCCTGTAGCTCCTGTTTGGTGGCTGGCAGAGGGGAATTGAGTGAGGGTCCTGGACCAAATAATGTGAAGTTGTGGGGATGTTTGGGAAGGTGTCGTTTTCTTTTGAGGAATGGCTTGTGATCTGGGTAGCATGAGGACCTGCTGTGATAGGTGTATTTCTGAAGTTAAAAAAATGAAGTTTGCTAAGCCTCTTTCAAGTTGCCGTGAAATTAGTCCGTTCTAAACAAGCTAGAGGTAACCAGGAGCTGGATCAAACACCGTGTAGAATGACTGCAGGCATGTGAGTGGTTTGCACCTGTGTGTTTGGAAGTTGCCTTGTTAACTAACCCATTTGTTTTCCTTTTGTACAACAAGTGGTTGGATATCTGGAAATGAATTCTGAAGAGTGTGTAAGTTCATCTGCCAGCTGGACTGTCCTGTCAGCCTGCCACATGCAGGGTGCCCCCATCTCCCCACTGCCAGCACAGAGGTTTAAAAATTGGGCCTTATATAACAGATTGGAGAAAACGTTTGGTGTTTGCCAGTGTGTCTGAAAAAGAATTGCTGTGAATTAGGGCAGGAGGCCTCCATGGGGATCCTGTGGCGAGGCCTTCTCTCTCTGTGGCGGGGTAGGCTGGGCTGCTGTGAGGAACTTGCCAAAGATTTGTTGGTTTTGTTTTAATTTGGTGTGTTACAGATAGAAATGTTGTGTGGCGATGAGTTTATCGCTGTTTAGCACCTTTTGGGCCTCTGGGTGGGTTGTAGTCTTGTGGTGCAGACGAGGCTGGTCTAACCCCAGTCTGCTGCCTGGCTGGTGGCAGCTTCTCTCAGGTCTGTGGTGGTATGCATGCTTGGGGAGCCCCAGTTCCCCCCAGGGGGGGATTGTCTCCTTAGCTTGTAGAGATGACTGCCCTCCTGTGTCAGTTTGCATCTGGATTTCATCTCCTCCTTGTTAGCTTACAAATCTGTAAGGTCTTATAAATCAGTTCTGTAGTTTCTTTGCAAAAACAGCTGCTGCTCTGGTTTGCACTTGCATCAAAACGACTGGGGTGCAGTTGGTGGTGGTTTGCAGGGGAGACTGTTCTGTCCGGCAGCTTCTCTGGGCGCACTGAATGGAGCTCTGTGTTCCTGCCCTTGCAGCATGGTTTGTGTTTGGTTTTCTTGTTGTAGCACTCTTCAGAAGAGCGAGTGAAGAGGAGGAAGTTGGCACTTGCAGTTCAGCAGGTTTCTGGATTCTGCTCTGCGAGTGCTTCTCTCCGCTGGTTTCAGTACATAGAGAGGCTTCGTATCACCTCTTGTTTTGTATTCCATTTCTGAGCTCCTGTGCAGCCTGAGTGTTGTCAAAACTGTTAATACAGGAGTGACTCAGCGGATCAATGAGAATGACGTGAGGGTTGTGCTCATGGACAATCAGTATTTTTCCCCCCACCCCCTCCAGCCCCACTGGGCTGGAAGAGATGATGTCCAAGAGCGACTGCCAGTAAACATCTTGACTGGACTCAGGCCTGATTGTGCTCTGTAGCTTTCTACCCCCGCTGCTGCCACCCCCCTACTCCCCGTGGTTTTCCTAGCTAGGAGGAGCTCTGATGAGCTGTGCTGGAAAAGCAAACTTTGCTTTGGCTGGTCCATCCAGGTATGTGCCTAGCCTCCGGTCTTGGGGCATTACAGCCTGCTAGAAGGACCAGTCCTCGCATGAGCCAGTCTGGGTAGGAAGCTGTTTATCTCTGCTTTTCAGATAGAGGAACTGCAGCACTACAGGCCCTAAAGGCTTATATGAGGTGGTAAGGAAGCTTTGGGTGAGCGGCAACTCCTGCTGTGCTTTGGCTCCTTCCTGGGGGTGTGCAGAAGTACAGATCTCAGGGCTGTGGAAGAGACACTTTCCTTTTGCTCAGCAGGGCTGGTTAACGTGGGGTTTGATTCCAGTGTGCAGTGGCCTGGTTTGCCTTGTGCTACTCTGGTGACTTCCAGCTGCGTCAGGAGTCAAACCTTCTTCCCTCTGCTGAGAGGGGAGAGACTCGAGTGCCAATGCAGGAGCTTAATTTGGGTGCTTACAATGGCTTTTTGCTCAGAGCTTGTGGGCACAGCTCTTCCCACAGCTCTGTAATTGGGCTTTGACTAGGCAGACTTGGCTTGTCCTGGGTGCAGTGAGAAGCTGTGAAGCTGAGCTTCCTTCCTCGGGCACAGCCGTGGTATGGCTCAGAGACTGCTTTGGTCCTGCTGTACCCTGTGAGCCAGGATGGAAGGAGGGGGAGCAGGTCTTTCAGCAACTCTGGGATTCTGCTGGGGAACAAGTTACCCTCCCGTTAGAAAAGCTGTGTGCTTATAAATATTTTTGGGTTTTTATTAGAATGGATGTTTATACTTCCTACTGGCAATCCGTTTCTCCAGTAGGTCCAGCGCTGTAGAAGAAGAAGCAGAACTTGGTGGTGAGGAAAGTGTAAAGGTGACTTTCTGCTGGGGCGGCTGAACACAGAGTATTTGGGCTGTCTGGCTGGCTCCCAGATTCACACTAGCTGCCCTCCATCTCTTGAGCAATTTTCCTAAATCCCTGCACAGGCTGCAGCCCTGCAGCCCTTCCTGTTGGACAGCCCTCCCACCCTCCTTTGCATGTTATTATGTTCATGCATTATTCCTAATAACTGGCTTAAAAAAAAAAAAGGTTACTGCAGAGCATGCATCGAGCTGAGGTATTCCAGGATACCTCCTGCCCTCTCTTTACTACACTGTCAGCTGCTGGCAGCTCTCTGGCAGCCAGGGTGAAACACAGGTGTGCTCTTTCAAGGCTTGTCTTCACCTGAGGTGCTCAGAGCTGTGATCCCACCACTCACAGGTTCCACTGGCCCTGCTGTGATAGGGAGGGGGAGGTGGTACAGCACACACTGGGTGCAAGTGCAGTGTGTGTAAAACCACAAAAAGTCTGTCTGTCTTCCGCTTGCTGCAATGGTAATGTTGCAGCAGATTGGCACACTTGGTAAGTACTGAGGTGATCCCACGCTATGTGATTTAGGAAATGATTCTTCAGGTAAGCTGAAACTTGTAGGTAAGACTTTGCAGGGCATTATAAAATGCTATGTGGAGCAAGATGTTCATGATTTCTTCCACAGCTCACAGTAAGGAGAGTTTGCTCCTGGAGTAGAGGAATTCAGTTAGTTCTTGGAAGACTTTAAATTGGCTTCTTTGCTTCCAAAAAATGATGGACAGAAATTTATTTTGTGTACAGGAACTTTTCCCAGTGCCCATGAAGTCTGTATTCTTCTGCTGTTCTCCACTGCGGTCAGACCTGTGTCACTTAAAAAGTTGCAGCATGAACATTTTCACTTGCAGGAAATGCAGTTCTCGATGTCTTGAGGCTAGTTCACCTGTGACAGTAAAACCAAGTGCTCATGATCTTGTCTGCTAAAAAGACTTGCG
This sequence comes from Pandion haliaetus, assembly GCA_013401275.1. Taxonomy (NCBI): domain Eukaryota; kingdom Metazoa; phylum Chordata; class Aves; order Accipitriformes; family Pandionidae; genus Pandion; species Pandion haliaetus. Next base: position 275,503 of record VYZV01023826.1, read on the forward strand.
CAAAGGTGGTGATGTGAGGGAAGCCTGGAGTCCTGTCCTGCAAGGTCCAGAGGAGCTGAGCCTCAGGCCTGGGAAGGGTTCCCTGCACTGCAGGCTGAGATCTCGGCTTCCTCTCAAGTGTCAGATGTTCGGCAGCAGAATACAGCCCCACCACTGTCTGAGGGGACAGTGCTTTGAAAAAGAGCTGGGAAGTGCTGCATTTAGTTTGCTGTCTGTTGGGCAGAAGTGGCAATAAATTGAACGCGAGAGGGGTAGTTGGGATGAGCCAAGACACTGTTGCAGCCAGGTCTTGGAAATAAGGTGCTCATTGGGCTCCCAGGGTGTTTGAGACAGTAAGAGTCTGGAGGAAAGAAGCATTTTTTTTTTTTTATCATTCATTTTTACATGTCCACCAACCAAAGAATGTCCTGTAGCTCTTTGTTATTTAATGTTATGTAATGTTTTTTAATGAGGGAGGCCTGGCTTTTGCTTTCCAAATGGTGAATTAGGCAGTTGGCAGGTGATGCACAGGCTTTGTCAGCCTGAGAGGGATATTCTTAAGTTAATAAACAGGGGTTAAGGTTGGTCTTGAACTTGGATTTTGTGAAGATTTCCTTTGGAAGAGCTTTGCAGCCCCACAGGTCTGCAGCTGAGCAGAGCTGCGGAGGAGAAGCGGTGCTGTGAGGGGTTCGTGGGTACCCTGGGAGCACGTCCACGTCTCTGGAGACTCACTCCCCTTCCCAATCTGGAGGCTGGAAAGTCTTGCTAAGAGTGGCTACTGCCTGGGTGCAGGGGGCTGAACAACATGCTCTGAAAGGTCAGTGGTAATCCAATTTAAAACCAGAATGGAGGTGTAATGGTTTTGTGCTACTCAGAAGCTCCAGTGTTACAGACTTTTGTCATTGCCTGACGTTTTCAGGTAGAAAATCTCACTGCTTTTTGCTTTTGAGATAGTATTGAGGTATAAACAACAAAGCAAGAAAATCCTTTTTCTTTTCTTTTTTTTTAGCACGGACTGTTGGCAGTGATGAAGTTTATACTCTCTGCCTGGTTTCCCCAGTTTGATGCAGGGAGAGGATGGTGCTTTCCAGCACCTTCTGTGCCGTATGTGTGGGCAAGGGGCAGGCTAAGGCTCTCCTGGAATCCCCTCCACCTGCAACTATGCCAATTCCTAACTTACCATGAAGGCGATGCAGGTTTGAGTTGAAGCCTGCTTTTTGCATTCCCAAGTGCAGAGAATATTAAGGACGCAACTTAGAGCAAGTGCTGAAGTGGAGGTATGGTCTGTATCTTGGAAGGGACTGCTTGCAGCCGGTAGCTGAGGAGCAGCAGTTGTCTCTGGTGGGTGTGGGGTCAGTGTGCCATGGGACAAGGCACCAGTGTTGGTGCTGACAGGTACAGACTAGTCTCTGCCTTGAGCCTTGAGAATTCCTGCATGAACTTGCTTGCTGGAGCTTGCTGCTCAGTGGGCTTCTGCAGCTGGGGAAGGAATAGGAAGTGCTTGGAGGGGGATGGAGCTTTAACATTTCGTCCAGGGTAACTTGCAGCTGATTTTAAACCCATGCTGGTTTTGTAGGAGTGTCTGCCCCATCAGGGGATCCTGAGAAGAGATTGTCAGAGTCCCCAGCAGACTCTCCAGCCTGAAGTAGGTGTTTCGGTGCAGGGAAGGGAGTAGAGAGAGGAATTCCAACACAGCAGACCGTTACGGCTCTCCATCTTGAGCGATAGAGGGGGACATTGCCAGGGAACAGCCCTCTACCACTCGGGCCTGCTGCTTGGAGAAGGGGGAGCTGAGCAAGGCGCTTCTTGTGCTTACCAGGTCTCCAGGCACCAAGTTCAGGAGAGTGAAGGGGAAGCTCTGTTAACACACCATGCTGAATTTAGCTGGATATAGAATAAATACTGTGAATGTGAGTTACTGTGCAGTATGCTGTTCAGGCACACCTGTGCTGTGTTGCAGTAACCCTTCCCTAGCTAAAGCTCTCTGGGTAAATTTCTTGTGGCATTTTGCCATGGAGAAATGGTGGGCAGACCCCTTGTGTTAGAGCGAATGCTGGTTTCAGGTGGTTTTTGGCAGGGGCTCCTTTGCCTCAGCTGTGAGGCGCAGTTGCAGGCCTGCCTTCAGCAGGAGGTGTGTGAGCAGCATGGTGATGTAGGAGCCCTGTCTGCTAATGGGCTTGGCTCAGCAGTGACGGGGTGTCGCAGGGCTGCTTTGGGGTGAGGCGAGGCCAGTTCTGCAGGGGCTCCAGCTGCTTGGGGCTGGCTGCAGAGTCACGAAAGGAGCTCTGTTCCCTGGTTTGGTGTGGAAAATGCCCACAGCGTCCCAGAGCCCAGGTGCAGCCATGCTTCAGGTGTACTGACCTCACTGCATTTTTTTTTCTCCTCACCCTTCCCTCTCCCGTTTATTGTGCTGATATCTCTCTGACTTCTTGGGCTTCTACCTTGCTGAGATATTTTCTTGCAAGAACTAGCACGTCTGTCAGGGACCTGGGCTGTCTGCATAGCAGGAACAGCCTAGAGCATCTTCTGCACCGGAGAGATCAGTTTGCCAGGCACAGCTGGATGGAAAGGTGGGCGCCTTTGAGAAAGAGGGGGTGCAGCCAGAGCGGGGACGACAACATGTACAAATGCCCTCACTGCCGTCTGGATGGCACCCATGGTTCCCAGCAGGTCTTCTCTAATGTCTTGAGTATACAAGCACAGACCTGGAAATGAGACTCAAAATAATTCTGTGCACAGCACAGAGGATGCACTGCAGCGGGCTTGGCTCAGTGACAGCAGACACTCAAGGTGTGATAATGCACAAGCAGGGGACAGTTCCTGCTGCTAGTTGTGGTCCTGGCAGGGGACTTGTAGAGCCTGAAATCTGACTTCTCCTGGGAGAAGAGTGTAACGTTTGGTGCTTTGCTTCTATTTTTGTTCAGAGCCAGAAATCAAAGTCCAGAGTGGTGCTTCTCCAGCCAGAATCATTTAAAGGCACTTGCTGTTGTTTCAGGGCCAATATTTAACTTGTGCCTGTGATGAGGAATGCCTGTTAGACTCTAAATATTTGCCTTAAGGAAGAAGTTTGAAGGAAGAATGTCCGCTGCTGGGGGGGGGGGAAGCAGGGGGGATTTCAGGAAGCGAATTTAAGTCTCTGAATTTACAGGTCTGTGTAAAACAGCCTGTGTTCCCCTTCTGGCACAGCTCTGGCAGGTACTGAGGCTGTTCTGCCTGAGCCGCAGCGCGGGAGCAGCAGGGAGGAAATGTTTGTGCTCCGGCGGCTGGAGCAGGCGGCAGTGCAGGGTGTGTCTGCTCACACAGCCCCAGTCTTGTGTTCCCGCTGCCATGGGGGATTTAAAGGCACAGGTTTTGAGCTGCTTTCCGGCTGGGGCTGGTGTGGGCCAGCAGGCTGAAGCGTGCGTAAAGTTCTTGATAAAAGCAGCTTATCGAAAAAGAAATGCTCTGCTGCTTTTGCTTTCTCTGTGGTCTTTGGTGGCAAGAGTGCATTAGCTGTGAAATCCTCTGCAAGTGGATCCTCCTAATGGCAGGATTTCCCATGCCCTAGACCTGCTTGATGAGCTGCTTGTGGCTTCTCCTGTCCTCTCTCACTGATCTGTGTGATCCTTCTCACCGTGTGCCACAAACACCATTGCACGGCCTCCGGTAAGCCTGTAAGGGTGGCTGCTGCTGCTGGTCAGCGTTGAGCTTGTCCCACGTTTCTGGGTAGAGAGCGGCTGTGTGGAGCCTGGTGCTGGTGGTGTATGTCAAAATTCAGGTCCAGCTTATGTTGGCATCTCTGCAGGCTGTATGAGCTGGTTGTGCATGAGGCCATGGCAGTGGAGGGGAGCCTGGTCTTCTGTTCCCAGCTCCTTTGGTGGCCCTAGGCAGGTCAGGCAGCCCCTCTCTGCAGGCAGGGCAGGTTAGTAATTTTGGGTCTGGGTGTGAAGTCTGTGCTTCCTTAGCTGCATGGTAACCCTCTGCCCCAACTTTTCATGCTCTGTGCCCTTGATTGGATGCTTTTGTCTGTGCTTGACTATTTTACGCTTAGATACAGAACAAACATGCTTTCTCTTCAAGCAAAATCAAAGGCACACAGCTGTTTGCAAGCCAGCCCAAGGGGAACGCTTTGCCTGGGCTCCTGTGTGCAGAATTCAGCCCAGCTCTGACAGGTTGAGAGCTTCTTCCTTCCAGTGTAGCCCAGGGCTTGCAGGCAGCCCTTAATCCCAGCCTGAGCCATGCTAAGGAGAACCAAGTCCCCCGGGAATATGGCTCTGGCTTTTAGTGATGGGTTTGGCACTGGGGAAGCAAAGGCTTTTGTCAGAGCGAATCAAAGCCCCATCCAGCTCAGAGGGTGGTGTGGTGCTGGAGTTTGGAGGGGATTGAGGGCTGTATAGGAAGGTGGCAAACTGACTTCCCCCGCCATTTGCATATTCTGCAGGCAGCTAGTACCATCTGTGAAGGTGATGATAACTCATTGGTGATAACTGAGCTATGTCCATTCAGTCCAAGGGCTCTGGCAGTATCTGCACCACAGCCCAGAGCCCCTTCATGGTTGCATTCCCAGTTTGAAAGGCCATAGAGGGGCTCATGTTCCAGAGCATGTCTGGCAGCCCCTCTGAGTATGCACCCACGGGGCTGGCAGTGGGTGGGCACCTAATAGCACTACGCAGCTGTGGGAAGTCTTGGTCTGTTTCCATAATGGGTTTAGGCCCACATGTTGGCTGCATAATGAATGAGGGAGCCAGGGGAGCTGTGCCCTGTCTGCAGGGACTGGAAGAGGTGATGGGAACTAGAAACATGAGTAATTGACTCAAAAAAAGAAAAGGGTTGTGTTTTGGATGGAAATGTGTACTAGAGCGTGTGTTGGCTGGGGTTTCTGGGACAAATTGGGGAAGTCAGAGCCCAGAAATGAGGGAGAAGGGACAGTTGGTTCGTGCATATAATGTTCCAGGTATTAATAGCAGCAAGATGAAATGGGTCCTTCTGGGGGGTGTATCCTGCATGTTCCTTCATGTGCGTGATCCTTCTGACTTAATAAACTAAGCGCTTTGTGTAGGGCCCAGAGAAGCAGGTCTTGAGCAGTTAAGGTAAAGGGAGGAACCAGCGAGGTCATAGTAGATCTGCCTGTTTGAGAGAGAATAGTCTTTTGGATGAACCCCTTGAAAAGTTTCTTCTCCCAGTCCACAGCAACTCTGTAGACACCTTTTTGGCCCTAGCCACTCCTGTGGTGTTCCTGTTTTGGTCCCAGCCTTCTGATCCCGTGCGAAATACACACAGGTGGGGAATGAGGGAAGATGAGAAACAACCTTTGGAATATGCCTTTCAGATGTGGAGGTTGGTGGCAAACCAGACTGAGTCCTTAAGCCACAAAACTGTCACAGTGCTTAATAGAGGGTTGTGAGTCTGATTCTCAATGTGAGGGATGGAGGAGTGAAAAGATCCTGAACGGTTTGTGGCGTGACCAGGAATGGGATATAGGTCTCTGGCCCCTCTGTTCTGAAGCTTATCCCTCCCTGCAAGCCAGTAGACTTGGGTATTTGTCTAGGTCTTGGGAATTTGTCCCAGTTAGTCTCCAGTTAGTTGGGAATTGCCCTTCTCTACCCACCCTTTTCTTCTCTGAGACCACAGATGCTTCGCTTCCCCATCTAAAATAAGCAGGTTGCTTCTGTACCTTCAAGAGGTTGCAAGGAAAAATGTGTAATGGATTGAGCTGCTTGGTCTTGTAATAGAGGGGGTGGGAACATAAATGCCTCATGGATTGCTTCTTGCTTCTCTGAAGATGCTGCTGACGCTTGCACGTAAGCTCATGGATATTGTTGTGTGACAGAGCATCCCTCCACCCCAGTTACTCTGCAGGAAAGATTAATTGCACAGTGCTACTCTTTCTTCCCCATGGTCTGGGCTGTGGGTCCTGCTTGTGGTCCTGGAAGGCTGTCCCAGCTGATTGATTGTCCCAGCTGGGGTAGAGAGCTGGAAGCAGTGTATGTAAGCCAGGGCGGCAGCGAACCAGCTCCCATGTGACTATGCAGTAGGGAAGTGATTCTGGCGTCTCAGCACAAGGAGATTGACAGGAGAGGTTTCCCTGTGAAATACCCCTGGAAGCTTTCCTTTCCCTCCCCCTCTTCTCCCCTCCCCTAATTCTTCAGGTTTGGCAGTCATTTGAGAGGAAATGTGTGGGGCTTTGAGCGGCTTGGGGGAAAAAGCAGAGGGGGAAATGGTGTTTGCTTGAACGTGGGACAGCTCAGCTTGGCAGAGTTGCAGCTCTGCAACCCAGAAATGGAAACAGCCCTTGTCACCAGTGGGAATGACACCCGCCTCCGCCCACCCTGTGCCGGGGCTCTCCAGGGCGAAGGGCCTGCTCTGGAGTGAAGTGACTGGGCTGGGACAGAGCAGAGCTGGCATTGTTCCCCCATTCTGTGCAACCCTAGGGTGAGTTGGGGAAGTTGCAATTAGCTGTAGTCTGTTGATTGAAGAGATAACTGGATCCAGGCACCCTTTTTTCCCCTTCCTTGACTTGCAAAAGGCTACCCCAGATCTGCTGGTGCAGCTGCTTCCTAGTCTGGTTCTGTCAAGCAGATATGGGTTAAGGGGGAAAAAAAAATCCTACTATTAGAAGTGCTTATGCCAACCCAGATCCTGCTAACAGAAAAGGGTTTGGTAGCGATGCATATCACAGGAGGCCAAGCAGATCTCTGCAGAGTGACAGTCCCCAGATGGGCTGAGGAGCGGGGGAACCCTGCTGTCACACGCATCTTGCTGTTGCAGTGCACAAGCCTTTGGCAGCCGGGCTGGGTGTACGCTTTGAATCTGCTGAGTTGGAGTGGCTCATTAGTAACCCCTTCCGGAAACCCTTTCTAGCTGAAGGCCCCAAAATACTCAACTTGCCCCTGTTCCGTGTGGGATGAGTAACTATCCCAGATCTTGGAGGTGGGAGATGAAACAGGCTGTGGTTTTTGTTCTTCCAGTGCTGCGTAGCTCTTATCTCTCCCACTTCCTCCCCTGCCCTGGTCCTCAAGTAGAGTTGGGAAAAAGCCCTGTTATTTGAGGTACTGGGCAAATCTGTATTACAGCATTCACCCATGAGAAGTGTTGATGAAGATGACTGGGAAAAACTTATCTGGCTTTTCAAAACCACCCAGATGGACTTTGCGCTTTCCTGGCAGGAGCTGGTTGCTTTGCAGCACAGGGTTCCTGGCCCTGGCCCTCTTGGGGGCAGTGGGGCTGCCCTGAGCTGCCTGGCTGATGGCCAGCATCTTCTCCTCCTGGCTTAGGCTGCACTGCTGAGCTCTCAGATCCTGTGCGAGTGCTCCCAGCATCTCCCTGGCTCGGCACTGAGTTTTCTGGGCTGTGTAGCACAGCTTATCCTCTCGTCCCAGTTGTCAGGGCCATAAGCCCCTCCTTTTCCCCACTGCTACCTGATGAGAGCCCTGGAGTGGCAGAGCTGGGGAAGAAGCAGGAGATAAATGCTTGCCCGTGCCCCTCTGTATCCTCTAGACAGAAGGTCAATGACTTTTAAGAGGTGGTGGCTGCCCAGGGTGGCACTGGTGAGGAGGAGGAGCGAGGCACTGACTGCAGGTGTCTGCTCCTCCCACCTCCTGGAAATGCAAACCAGGAGACAAATCTGAAACCAAACTGGCAATTGCTGCAGCCAGGCCTCTGACCTGCTCCTAGTGCCGAGTGGGCACTGCTGCACGAGGCCCGCTTACCGCCCTGGCCTGGAGAAGGTACCTGTGGTCAGGGCTACCTTCTGCGCAGCTGACCTTAGAGGGCACAGCAGCCTCCAGGGACCAGGCTTTTCTCCCTGTTCTGCCACTGCTTTCTTTGTGACATTAGGCAGTTATGTGCCTCAGTTCCCTCTTCTGTAATGATGCTTCCTTGGTGAAGTACTTTGAGCCATCTGTTGAAAGTAGTGTAAGAACCAGGGGGCATTTATCGTTTGCATCAGCTGTCTGGAAAGCCCCTGGATCTTGTGGCTAGGGTCATCAGGAAGATAAGATGGCTAATGCTGCTGCTTGGATTCTTGCCCAGCTTGCTGGGAAGGAAGGTGTGACCAGCTCCTGGAGCCGTATGGCATGGATGCCAGTGCAAGGTAATGGATAGGGTCTCTTCTGGCATGCCACCTGGCATGACAGATCTGGTCAGGGGTGTAAAGTACAGACTTTGAAATTGCATTGTCCACACCTGGTATCACCTAGAGCTTCCTGGTGGCCTGGACTCTGGTGGGACAGAGCAGGTAACAAGTGCAGACTCCAAGGGCACAGCCCTTGTGGGGCGTCAGGAGCCCCTGCTCCCTGTGCCTTGCACATGAGGAGGCCATGTAGATGGCAAGCAGAGGGAGTGCTTTTGCTCATTCTGTAGAGAAAGTGGAAGCACTGAGAGCTCGTGCTTTGCTAAACTTTGATTTCCTGCACCCTGGAAGTTGGGAGCGAACAGAGGTGCTCTGGGTTGTTCAGTGATGCCGAGCCAGCTCAGGCCGGCTTCAAGCCATTTGTGTTGTGGGGAGACCCGTGGTGTGAGTGTCTGAGGGCAGCAGTCTGTTCCCAGTCTCCTGTTCCTGAGGTTATTTGGGATCCTGTCTGAAGGCTGTGGGGAGGAAAAAGTGCTGAGTGTGTTGCTCTGGTGTCCCGCTCCCCAGGGAGGAGAGTGCCTGGCTCACCCATATTGGTGTTCAGTTGAGTTCCTCTGCGGGAAGGAAATCTCCTCCAGGTGGATAAAAGGTTTTGAGACTGTCACCCAGCTTGGGCTTGGGGGAGGAAGGGAAGGGAGACACACGCATCCGGGAATTTGCTTTTGTTATAGGAAAGGGGTTGGGGAACATCCCTTACACTTTAGAGAACAGATGTTGAGCCCCTCATCCTAGCTACAGTTGATCCCTTGCAGCGCCGGAAGGAAGTGCATGCGGGATTCAAGGCTGCGGAATCTCTGAGAACATCCTCGAAAGGGTTCATTCTTCCTCTGCTCTTGAATGTCTCCCACCACTTGACAGCACTCCCTCTGAGGCAGTGCTTGGATGGCTGCATCTTCCTGTGTCCTCTGCTCCCCTTCTGCTGCTGGCTGGCTCATGGGACACAGCTGTGGTTTGTGCTCTGTAAGCAGAGCTGTGAGGAGCTCTCCCACAGCGCATGGGGGGAGGTCTCACCCCACCATCTGGTTGGACCCTCTGACTCATGCACACCAAAACACCTCTGCCTGGGCTTTCTCTGGAGCCTAATCACAGCAGGATGAGGCATGGATCATTCTGTGGGCAGTGTCCCCATCAACAATGCCCACAATACCAGCGCAGTGGCTCCTGCAGAAGAGGAGGGTGGATGAGAGGCAGGGATTGGCAGCGGAAGAGCAGTTCACCTGCAGACTGGCAGTGTGGGAAAGCTGTGCTGCACTTCTCCAGGGAGTCTATCTCCACCAGGCTGTTGTACAGAGCAGTCCATAACCCGGAGTGACTCAGGGCTGCAGGGGTGCCACCTTCCTTGGTGCCTGGTTGAGAACTGCTCTTGATCTCCCCATCCATGGGAATTGATAAAGGAGCTGTGATGTCAGCAAGCAGCGAGCTGTTGTCATTCACCAGTTGCACCGATGCGTGTGGGTCTGGGGCTGCCTGCCACGGGCTGGAGGTTGCTCTGCAATTTGTTGACAAGGGGTGAACGTGGCACAGCAGCCCCTCTTCAGTTGCGTGGGGTTTTCACTCCCTGGTCAGTGGCCTGTGGTTGCGTAAACAGGAGGAAATTTGTGCTGTAGGTCTTTCTCAGTGGGCCGTAGCGGAGGCTGTGGACCCTGCTCTACCTTCAGTGGAGTGGAGAGAGATGATGGTGCTGTGCACAACATCATGTGCGTGATGAGGCTTTATTGATGGACTGGCCTTGTGATGACAGTTGGGCTGTCCCAGGGCTGGGAGAGCCAGATGCCTTCCCATCTACCTGCTTTGTTGGGAAGAACTGATTTCATGGATTGGGATTCAGACATCTCCAGATGTTTGCTGTTTAAACTGCCTGACTTCACACTAATGTTGAAATACACGTGTGCTCTTGTGCATAACTGCAAATTTGGGGGAGAGAGGGAAAACCCCAGAGTTTATTAACAGCAAGCAGTGCAAAGCAGCCCTGGTGCCGGGCTGGGAAATAAGCCCATCACAGTGGGGTGGGAGATGGATGGTTGCTTGCCAAAACATCTGCTCTCCTGCTCTGGTGAGGTGTGTTAACAGCGCTGGCTCTGTGCTGTTCTCTGTGGGTCACTGTGGATGCTGGCTCCAGAAGGCGATGAGCAGGTGGGCTCGGGACTGGCTCTCAGGTGGGCACGTTGTGGCCTCGCAGCTGCTGCAGTGTTTCCCCTCTTTGCTTTGCTGGGCTGTTGGCGTGTTCCTCTGATATTTCCTCTCCTGCTGCTGCCTGCTTTTGTACCTGCTGTTCCTCTGGGTTTGCTGACAAAGTCCTCTTGCAGCAGGTTGTCCCTAAACCTTTTCCTTTTGCTGGGCAGGTTCTGCAGCCTCTGCCCAGTGGCCTGGCAGGAGGCAGAGCAGCTCTCCACTGCTGTGGCTGTTGCTACAAAGCAAAGGTGCAGCACGTCTCTGGCTGCAGTGGAGGCGGGGAGAAGAGCCTTCCTCTATTCTGTCTATGAAACTGATGGCATCTCTTCTTTCACATCCATTCCTGTGCACACTGCCGGATGTGCACTAAGATCCCTTATCAAGAAAGGCAAGCAGCACTTTATCTTGTTTTTATGAAAAGTGTTAGCTTTTGAGGGCATAGGAGTATTCAGGCACAGGGCTCGGGAAGTAGTGTGCTGGTAGAGATGGTCTTAACGTTATTTCAGGCTGCAGCGGCACAGGAGGAGGTGTTCTAGGTTCAGATGTGAGATGCGAAATGGACGCAGTTGTTCCAAGCTGCGGGGTGAAAATTATCTATTTGTCTAGAAGCCCTTTTTTTTTTTTTTTTTTTTCTTGCCACGGCCTGGTGACTGCAAAGCAGACTGAGCTTTGGAGACGGGAGGGAAGGAGGTAGAAGGGGAACTTGCCTTACTCTGAAACCTGACACCTGAATGCAGTGCTTTCCTGCCTTGTTCTTGCAGCGTAGCCCAGTACAGGTACCATCACATCCAGGCTGATGATCTGGGTTCTGGTGGCAGTGAATTTGTGTGTTTGTGACAAACATAGGATCATCCCTTTCACAGAAAGGCTTTGCAGGTGCCTTGGGTCCCACTGCTGCTGCCTGCCTCTTGCTGCTGAACCAGCATTGTTACCTGAACTTAAACCCACTCTCGAAACTTCTGTGGTACTTGGGGGAAGGATGGAGAGGGCACAGTGATGCCTATTACAGACGTGCTTGTGCAGCTCCTGTTCTGCATCTGCAGGCGCTGCTCAGCTTTTGCAAGTCAGTCCCCCTTCGGCTGGATCCCCACGGTGCTGCAGGCCCAGCAGTAGCTTGGAGCATGTCTGGATCTGTCCTTGTTCAGCCTCCCTTTCTATATCACTTGTCAGGGTAGTGGAAGGGTGGCTGAGCTGTCAAGGTGGTTTTTTTTTCCCCACAGCTGAAGCAAAAAGTGGTTAAAAAGGATCTGTGTCCTATGGCAGAGGTTGAAACACAGAACAGGGCTGTCCACCCTGGAGGTGCTTTGGGCTCTGGCTCTGTAGTCTGCGCTTAGTAACCCTTTGAGCAGTAGCTCTCCTTGGGCTTCTCGGACACGGACACGAATGTGACTCGGTGATTTGGGATACAGACAATCCTTTGGATACCTGCTTGCAGACAGGTCCTATTTTGTGAGGAGTTACCAGGCATGAAGGCAAACTTCAGGTTTTACGGTAGGTAAGCATTAGGGACTTGACATTTCCCAGTGTGTCAGTCAGATCTGCCTGGGTTGTTCTGCTCCAAAGCTTCTTGGGGTCGATGTTGGCTGTACAGCTGAGTCTCGGGCTTTATACTCTGGGCATGAATGGAGTAAATAGCCATATCGGGTCTTGACAGTAGAAACGAAACCTTTGCAGGCTCTCTCCCAAGATGAGCATGCTTGTGATGATGAAATTGGTGCAAGGACTGTGCAGGATGGGACTGGTTGGAAAAGAAGCAGGTTCTGCTCTTGTGTCAACCTTGGTAAATGTGTGGAGGGGAGAGCAGGAGAAGGGGGAGGCACGGGACTGGTAAACAGGTTTTTGCTGGCCAACTGCTGTGGACTTTTGGAAGGCAGCTAGTTCCTTTGCAGCTCTGCCTTGTAGCAGCAGCATGGATTTAATTAGTTTCCTGTGTCTAACTGGAGCTTGCTGCGCTGTGGATGTATTGTCTGGTTTAAATAGAAAACCCACTGGCAGAGCCACAAAAGCTGGCGCATGCAAGGGGCTTGACGGCTGAGACCACTTGTTCAAGTAAGTGACTCCGTGTATGAAATGCCTTATTGAATCCAGCTCTTGCAGTGCCAAGCAGGGGCTTGAAAGGCATCGTCAGCATCTTGGCTGGGGTGCCTGTGTGTGTCCTGTGGAAACCGCTGGAGCATATGGGCTGTGGGAAGGGATGAAGAACTGTGAGTTGGACTCTTGACTGCTATCCTGTTAAGGTCTCCCAGCCAGAGACTCGGCTTTGTCTGTAATGATCTTCCTTTCTTCCAGTACTACTAACACTACATTAGTAAAACCGAAACCACTTTAACATCCTAATTGGCTTTTTTGTGCTGAACTGTTAAGATGTGATAGATTCTGCGGAATTACAGCCTTGGGTGATTTACTTCACAGGGGCAGAAGGCGAGCCTGTGTCTCCTGTTCTTCAGAACCAGGTTTACTGCTCTGGTTACCTATCTGTTACCTATGGCATCCCTCTTACAGTAATAGCAAAGCAAGTTGCAGTTTCACAGACAGAAATTGCTCCATCTGTGAGCAGGAACACCAAAGCAACAGTAGTACAAGCAGTGGGACAGCGGGCTGGAGCTGTAGTTGGGTCATTTGCTGATCTTGCCATCTTCCAGCTGTGTACCAGAACATCTCCTGGCCCAGCAGCCATGGGGATAGCTGTTGCTGGTCTTGGAGAAGGGATATTGGAGTAGAGAGTAGGCAGAAGATACTGGGAACATTGCAGAGGTGTGACAGCAAGGCTGGATGGGAAGGCGGGCAGGTATCTCTCGCTACCTGACTCCCTCCTGCAACCAGGAGTTTTGCATTCCCAACACCGCACGGTAGTTTGGCATTACTGCTGTTTCCATGCGGTGTGGATCTGGCACAGGGACTATGGGAACGGCTTGTGAGATGGACGTGGTTCAAGAACTGGGAGGTGGCTGCCCTGGGACTTACTTGGGCACAATCGCATGTCACACAAAGGGTAAATCAAGGTGTATAGTACAGACCCCTTTTGTGGGGTCTGTAAAGTTAAGCAAAAAGCTGTTCCCCTTCAAGTCTATCTAATAAAGCTTCAGTGTGTTTTCTGGTAGATTTTATTAATTCTGTAGCTGGAAGTTTACATTTGTGGCTGATGAGCCCAAAAAGGTGAATAGACTCTTAGGTACTTGGTTCTTGGATGGATTTGTCTGACTTGTGCTGTGTTTGATCTTTTCCAATCTAGTTTTCAGATCTGGTCTTATTTTAGCATGTGTATATTTACTATTATTATTTTTCCTAGAGAAGTATTTTTAGCTTTCTGCTTGGTTCCTGTGCTGCTGCTGAAATTTCCATCGTGGTACTTCTGGCTTCTTGGTAAAGCATAGTTAATATTTTCCATCCAGGTGTAACTGCTTAGGACGGGGATCCAACTAAAAGAGTGAAATTCTGCATTCAGCTGGGAGCAAACTGCATAGCAGCTCACAGCAGTGGAGAGATGCTTCATGAAGTTTTCTTTGTGGCTGCTTTTACTGAGAGATTTAGGAGTTGCCCTAGAAGAGCTGTTGACTCTGCAAGCTTGTTTGTGTTCAAAAATGTTGAGGATCTGGGTTGTTCTGAATTTGAACTGTCCAAAGCATATTGATTTCCATTTCTGCTTATGCAAGCAGGGAGCAAACGTGCATCAAAACAGTCTCACTCCTGTTGGTTAAGGAGGGGCCTGTTTCCTTGTTAGATATTTTTGGGTGCAAAATAATTACAGCTGAACTGCTGCCAGAAAGCTGACTTTGTAAAGCTGACGCTATACACGCGCATCCTTGCTTGCCTGCCCACCCACTGCCCACTGCCGAGCAGGGAGTTTTCCTCATATGTGCTGAGCTGTGGTGCGAGCTGTGATGCGAGTGGTTGAGACTTCAGGGTGAAGTCGTCTGGCTGCTGGTCCAGGGGTATTCTCTGGCACGTGGCTTGTATGGCTCTTCCGTGCTCCTCTCAAAAAGTAGGCAATTGTTTAAAAATCACAACAGCGTAGGGCATTCACACCTTCACGTGAGTTCCAACCAGCACTTCAGTGTTGCCTTCTGGACCCCATTGGAAACTGAAAATACTACTACTGGCGGTTTTCCCCCTTTTTACTACTTATTTAAGTTCATTATGTTCAGAGAAGAGATTTCACTTTCGCTTTTTTGGGGCTTTTGCGATGCTGGAGCTGGATCAGGGGGATGCTGTGCGTGCTCCAGGTTTGTGAGCACATACAGCTCCTTGGGCAGCAAGAGTCTGGGATGGTTGTGCCCTCCAGCACTAACTGCACTGCTAGTGGTGCTGGAGTTTGAAGAGCAGCTGAGATTTTGTTTTTAAAGCAGGCTGATGGTTTTGAATATGTCAGCTGGTATCCTCTAAAGATCTCAGTGAAATCACACTTGAGTCATTACTGGTTTTGTGTTGTGAGAACTTGGTGTAGCCAAGTGTTGGTGAGGCCTCTGAGCTGTGAAGCAGGACTCACTTTCAGTAGAAGCATTCTCTGCTGCGATGTTGAAACTCTGCTCTTATTGTTACGGAGGGAATGATGTGGCACAAACCTTTTTTTTTTTTTTTAATAAATTAATTGAAAATTCATAGTAATCCATTAAAAAGGCATACTTGTGTTTGGAAGCTGGGAGAGAATAACTTTGAAGAGATTTGGAGCTTGATTTGTTGTGTGTTAAGAGCTGACCCAGAGTGCAGAGCATCTAAAAAAATCTCTTGGGGAAGGGAATAGCCAGTAACGATAATACTTATAATTTAGAGAAAAGCTTAATAGACATGGTAGCTGGAAGAGGAAGCCAGAAAAAAAAATCCCATCTTCTTCACAGCTAAATTCTGGGGAAAACCCAAATGCTTTATTATTACTATTTTTATGATTTTTATTTTTTTTAAACCTGGTGTTTTTGTGGCTTGGATGTTTTTTTCGGGCATGGCTGAGAGCTATGGATGGATACCGGGGTGAAATGCTGAGATATTGGGCCTGGCTGATGGTCTGTGCTGGAGCAGTACAGCTACATGTGGTAAATGCTTTAATCTTTAACAGAGGCTCAATGTGTTCCTGCTTCGTTTGCTAGAAGCAATATTTTTCTTTGTTCTGTGTTAACTATATAGCTGGAGGAGATGGTGTGTCTGATTATTTGCTCTGTTAGTGGGTTGTTTATGTTTTTTGGTTTTTGTTTTTTTAAATTATGGTGCTCAGTACAGTGTTAGCTGTGTCTGACTCCTCTGCTGCGCAGGGAGGGTGAGAGGCCAGGCATGGGGCGCAGCGAGCGGCCGAGGCAGGAGGGCACTGGTGAGGCTGAAGGTGCTGGGAGTGCCCTGCACCCGCTGCTCCGGGGTCTGAGCTGGGCTAAAGCATGAGGGTGGAGTCCTCTCTCCTCACAGACACACCACGTTCTCAGTAAAGAGCTGGGAAGCCAGGAAGGGAGGGGAGGTTTGGAACAAGGATGCTCGGATCATGTCGGATTAAAAGCTTTGCTGCCACAGTTAGGGTTTTTTTGTTGTTTTTTTCCCCTCTGAACACTAGAAGAAATTCTGGTAGAAACATTAGCCTTGGCTTTCTTCTTCTTATTTTTTTTTTTTTTTTTTTTTTTTTTTTAAAGAAACAACCTGGATGGGGAAAAACCCCCATGTTTTGGACAAACTGCCCTTGCAGATTTCCTAATTGTAAACATTGTGGGGCCAAAAGTGAAGCCACGCTGTGGTGTCTCTGTTTGCTGGAGGGGGAGACCAGCCGCAACCATTCCCGTGTCGAAGGGGAAACTGTGCTTCAGATGTTCCTGGTACAGTGACCATGGTGATAGGACTGATCTGCCATGTAATCAATGACTCAGTTTGATAGTATTGTAGAGATGTGAACTGATGTCCGTGTTTGTGCAATGAGGGATGCAGCGACTTGTAAGGAAGCAGTCAGGGAGATGGGCTGTAGGGCTTCAGACAAGGGCTGTTCTTTGGGATGAGCAGGCTGGCGGGCTTGACATCAGGATCCAAAAAGTAAATTTTGTGATGGTTGGATATTCCCCACTGGTAGGCTGATGACCTCATGCGTGGGCAGCAGGAGCACAGGTACGGTGGGTGGATTTCATGGGATGGTGCTGCTGTTCAGTGGGGGAGTTTCTTCAGTCAGTTACTGGGTTCTTGCCTTTTCCCTAAGGATGTCTTGGAGGAGGCAGGGGGGAGGTTGCTGAGCTCTCAGCACTGTTCAAAAGCTGAAAAAGAACCAAGCATCTCCCAGGGGACCTCAAATGGACACGGCAGATGCAAGGGAGTTGTTATCCCAGAGTAATGGCCAGGATGTGAAGGGCCAGGAAGTCAGTACATGCCCAAATCACCAGCAGGGCGGTGGCAGAGCTGAGAGCTCTCAAATCCCAGCCCTGAACTTGAACTGTGAGGCTCCCCCACCTCTTGAAACATGCTGCAGGTTACACCTGGGCTCCCCAGTGACTCCATCAGCAGTGAAGTAACAAACTATTTAACAAGAGGTTCCTGTTGTGCTGACACCAACATGAATGTACGAAGGAGGAAACGAAGTAAACAGAGCTGGGCTGCCTCCCACCTCACTGTAAGCTGGGAAAAGCACTGGGAGATTGCGAGGAGGGATGGACACCATCTCTGCCTAACCCGACCCTGCTGGGGTTGGGCAATGATGTTCTTGTGGCTGCAGTTAGCAGAAACTGCGCAGGCATTGTGCGTTGATGGGAAGGCGGCTGCTTTCAGGACTTCCTGATTTTTAAGGGATTCCCTGGGACAGATAAAGGCCCCTTCACTCCCTGCCCTGCAGCTCCGACTCCTCCACAGGGGCTGTCCCCTGCGAAACACAGCCAGTCCTCCATCCTGATGGGGTTGGCACAACTCTCCTGTGCCGTGGCGGGTGAGATGCTCACATCTAGAGCTCCCTTCTCTGCCAGGTGCCTCAAGATCCTCAGTCAAAGCACTTAATCTCCTCTTTTCTTGAGGGATTGGGAGGAAATTGGGCCAGAACAAGCCAATCTGCCTTTGCCATAAGGAATGTCCTGCTGCCTTGGTAGGTTTGCTTGGGTCTCCTGTAACTGGAGCTGTAGCTGGTAGAGGTGCAAGTTAGAGTGAACTCTGAGTGCTGCACAGCCCTGCTGCCTCTTCATCCCACAGAGGAAACTCCCCTGGGTGGGGTTTAGGATGGGTTTTCTCCAAACAGCAAGGTTTCCCTCTTCCTCCTGGGGAAGCAGCTAATGCAGCTGGGGACAGCTCACCCCGCGGACCCGTGTCCAAGTTTCTTTGGCATGTCTGCTGTGATGGTGAGCTGCTGTGCCTAGCTTGGAAGAGAGGTGCATGTCTCAGAGCGGAAGAAGCTCAGGAGATCCCTCTGGAGCCCGTTGCATTGCCAGAGCCTGGGAGCACAAGGCAGGGAGAGGAGCTTACACTTCCGGCTTATGACCTGCCTGTTGCTCAAGCAAAAGGCTGCTGCAAACTGCCCAAGTCCAAGTCTTGGAAGGACTCTTCATTTAAAAAAAAAAAAAACAACCAACAAACAAACAAAAAACCAACAAACAAAAAAAACAAGCAAAAAAACTCCTACCAATTGTCTTGTTTCCTCAAAAATCTTCCCAGCGTGGATTTTTCTCATAAATATTAAGACTTGAGTCGCTGGGAGCTTGGCAGCATGCTCTGGAGTGTGGTGCCATCTCTCCGAGGTAGAAGCAGGAGCAGGCTTATCGTGGTGTCTGATGCAGCTGTCTCAAACCGGGCTTTCTCCTGTGGCGCTGACGTGCATGTGCACAGAGATAAAAGGGAAGGAAAGCGGCCTGGGGAGTGGGTTCTTGGTACTGCTGCAGGGCTGAGAGTGAGTCACCCCCAGCTTTACAGCTCTGTTGATTATGGAAGAAAGGAGTTTCGAGCCTGTGAAGTTAAATTGGGGCTGAAGGTGTGTGAATGCTCCCACCTCAGTGTAAAGGTGGGCCTAGTTCCAGTTTGCTTGTATTTTGTTCTTAAACATCAATTAAATAACAATGGGTCAAGCTGGGTCTTTACACATGTATGCATGTGCTTGCTGTTGCTCCAGTACAGGTTGGTTGTACTGGTCATGTTGGCTATCCCGCAAGAGATGCTAGCATCAGGCTTGGACAAATATGGTTTGAACATGACATTTCCATATGAGAAGTAGTTGCATTATTTTTACATCTTGGAAAATAATGTGGTAGCTATATGGACAGGCTTTTCCTCGAAGTTTTGAGCTACTGAAAGAGCAGAAGTTAAGAGCTTCAGCCCAGAGGGATGACCCCAGCCAGCTTTGTGGAGCACAGGACACTGCAGACCCAGTGGGACAGGTTTCTGCACTGGAACACTCCAGAAGGTTTTTCCTTCCCTCCTGGTCCCGAGGAAAGTTGGTGGGAGAAAGTGACTATAGCCAATTTCTGTCCTTTGGAGCAGCTGGAGCAGCCTTTGTACGCAAGCTGCTGTCTTGTCCCTCTGGCTTGTGTTCGCCTCTGCTCCCTGCTGCCACAGGCATGCATGGGAACAGTGGCCCCATGGAGGATGCAGGTGTGGGCCCAAACCTCCATCTTGGGAGGACCTTTTGTACCGCTACAGTTCATAGCATTAGGCTGGAATAAGGTTGGTTTGTTGTTGGTTTTTTTTTTTTTGCCTCCTTCAGCATCTGTTTCGCATTCTGTAGCTGCTCACACCCCAGGTGAGTTGTTCCCCTCCTGAGTCTGCTCAACCTGGAAGGCCCCTAATCAGAGCCATGCATGAGTAGCAAGAGTTGTCATGCCTGTCTTGGGTCTCTGGGGGCTTCATGTAGGGTGTGGGGTGGATGGAGAGGGCTCCAGCAGCACTGCGATGGTGCCTGGAGGCTGGTCTCCATATGCTTGGGTAGCACTTGCGCATCTGCAGGCTGCTCAAAAGCTGGAGGCTTCCAGCAGCCCCCTTGCCTTTCTGCTCTCTGAGCTCTTGGAGGGTGCCTTCATAGGGATGCCCTGGTTCTCCTGCCCTCCCACAGGAGGAGGGAGCTGCCCCATGTCCCTCCAGCAGCACCTGTCCCACTTCCAGCTTGACCGTACACGTTACAGGGTTCTCCTGTGGGAAGCCTGGTGAGACTTTCCATGACCCCTCATTTTGGGAAGCCTCTGTGTCATGGCACAGCTTTTCCCCGTTTCGTCATGAGCGGGGTTGGCCACTGACACTGAAGACTGGAATGCATTTTTAACTACAAGCCTTTGTAGACGTCATCTGGGACTGTCTGCAGCTTGCTTTAAAGATGTTGGATCTTGCTTTGTTTTAAGACTTTTGATCTCCTTGTAAGCAAAGATGATCTGCCTTTTAAACTTTTAAAATGTATTGGGTTTTGGTTTCAGCTGTGTAAGGCCACCGGTTGCTTTTTGGTCTGGATTTTGTATTGGGAGCCAGCTGATGGGTCATCCTTTGGGACATCAGGGTATTTGTGATTATTTTTAGCTTTTAATTGGCAGTGATCTGTACTTGGAGCTGTGTAGTGTCAAGGGCTTTTCTTTTTTGTGCTCTCAAGAAGCTTTCCTTTTTCTTTCATCTGGATGCAGCTGTGTTTCTCTTTCGCTCGCAAAGCACAGAGTACATGAGGAAACCAGCTTCAAGTACCCATCCCAAAGGTTTGCGGAGATCAGGGCTCAATACAGTCAAGCCTCTGTGGCTGGTGGTAACATCACACCCGCCCAGGGGTGGCGGCTGGTCCAGGACACCTGGACTCTGTTCCGAGAAGCGCCATGGTCCTGCTCCCTGACCTTCACCAATCACTTCCCTGCTCTGGGCCGCTATTTTTTCCTCCTCTTCCCCTCTTTTGTCTTGCCCTGTTTAATTGTAACTTCTTTTGGGCAGGAACACTGTGTGTATAAAGGGACTAGAACAATGTGCCCCAGATGGTATTGTACAAGTCCTTTCTCGGCAGCCACAAGGTTTCACTATACAGGAAAGAAATTTTTAAAAACACAACTTTTCAGCATTTGATACTTGCAAATGTGGCTAGGAACTTCCCGAGCCTTGGTATTTCAGTCCAAGTCACAGGTCTCAGAGACAAGGGCTAGCACTAGAATCACAGCTTCTTTCTTTTTTTTTTTTTTTTTTTTTTTAAAACAACCACCAACCCCACCCCCAATCCCTTTTTCTTACCCTTATGACTGCAGGGAAAAGGTTGTAAATGTGACTGGAGCAGACCTGGCACGCTCAAAGCCAGATGGCAAATAAAAAGAACCCTATATTTCAACAAAAACAACATGAACCCCTTCTTTGGGTTTCAGATGATTGCTTGAGTGTGTTTTTGCCCCCTTTATGGTACTTGCAGTGTCTTTGTAGTTCTGTTTTGGGGAGGTGCTGAAGTTACTTGCACTTGTCTGCAGTTTATTTTACTTTCAGGTTCCCTGGCTTGGAGCACTTGCACTGCAAACACTGCAGGGCAGTGCTTATTTGTTTTAAGACGACAGCTTGCTTTGGAATTTCTTTTACCAAACTTCAGGCCAATTTATTTTTTTTCTTATTCATCCCCCTCCCTCCCCTTCCCTCCAAAGAGAGAAAGAAGTTTTCTTAGTCTCATCTTGCATCAGATTTGATACCAGGCCAACTAATCCAGCCTAGAAGGTGCTTTTCTGAGGCTGCTTGCCTCGATGTGACCTTCTGGGTGAGGATTCCTGTTCAAAATGCAACAATGTGCCATCAGTTTTATCATGGACATCTTCCTCATGATGCTGTGACCCTGGGGTGGCAGGATGGGGCAGATCTGGGTCCCTGTTGCCGATCCAGAGGCTGCTGTGTTTTAACAAACACCAGTTTTGCAGGGCTGTTTGCTCCAGAGCAGTGGGAGTCCTGGGATTTTACCAAAGGTTTCTGTTTCTAATTAGGTTGTTCTCAATTTTAAAGGCCAGAGATCTCTTTATGGCACAGTGTGGAAAACCTGACCAGTCACTGACACCACACAGAGAGGTGGGTCCTGCTTTTGTACCAAGGTACAGAGAGCTGTTGCCTCTCCTTGGTGCTCTATGGATTTGAAAATAGATTCCTCTCAGCCCTCAGTTCCCAGTGGCTCATCCACAGCGGAGGCTGGTGGGCAGAGTTTGGAGGAGCATTACTTGCCCTGGCCTGACTCACACGGATGCGGTTCAGTGACTTCCTGCTGCTCTGACCACTCGGCTTTGGAAAAGGGGGAATTGCAGCACTGCAGCTGGCTGGCATGCAGCCCTGGCGCTGGGGTCGGTGCCGTGGCCTTGCCAGTCATTGCCCTGGCCCAGCTGCCTGAAATCGAGTTTTGGAGCTGGGCTCTTTTGGGAGGGCTGCTCCTGAGGCCAGGGCTTGCTGCACAGGCAGGGCTGGAGAGTCATGCTATGCTGCTGCCTGCGTTTGTCTGCGCTGGGGGAAGACAGTACAGTCTCCTGGTGCTTGCACGAAACAGTATTTATTTTTTCCCTTCTGTTAGGGCTCTGTCTCACTCCATTGTCTGAAATTGCCTTGCAGAGACTGGCCCATAAGTCTCTTTAAAAAAAAA